>OY282450.1:40837431-41115684 GCA_958295655.1 Palloptera scutellata | reverse complement strand
GTGAACGCCAACTGAAACTTAAAACTTTTCACTAGAAAACAGTCAAATTGATTAGAAGTTAAGAAGGTTTTCGCCTTCAAGCATAGAAATTGGCATCAATGATCGAAATCATAATGGGCAGTAACTCGAGCTTTGAGCCTTTTGTGTATATTTTGCTGCAATTGGAGTTTGATTGGAAACAGTGAAGCCAGTTGAAGCTTATAAATTTTCACTAGCAACCATTCAAGTGATTTAGAAGCTTATAAGCTTTCCGCTCATGACCATAAAGATTGACATCAGTGATCCCAAAAATAATGGAAGGCACTCGAGCTTTGAGCTTTTTATGGTTGTTGGATGCCACCATCATGTCTAACAGAATAAGTGATATCAATGTTATGCAGGCGGAAATGATTAAATGTCACCGTTTTCAATAATTTGTGTATGCAAATTTGATGACATTTTGTTTTCAAGCATTTTAAGAAAAAACACGATCACGATTTAAAGCTGTAATGATGATTGAAGCTTATTGCTAGTGAGCATTCAAATCTTATTAATAAGCTGAAAACCTTTTTTTCAATTTGACTTTCTGCATAACATACCAATCGTTGTAATAAGGAAAAATTAAAATAAATACAAATTTGATTATTTAAAAAATAAATAATAATAAATTAAATTTAAACAAAATTCAACAAAACATAATAAGTATAATTTTCAACTTTAAGCATACTAGTTATTAACAAAAGTAAATAAAAATAATCATTTGATATTATCAAATCAAAGGAAACTAAAAAGTTATAGTAAGTATGTAGTAATAAAGAAGCATGCCCCGTTCCGATTTTTCTCAATCCGAATATGATCACTTCCAATCGAAACTAAAATTTAAACAAATTTCAATAGTTTCGATTTCTGAATTGATTTCAATTCAATTTCGATTGAAAGTGGTGCGGAGCATGCTGGGCAATAATTAATTATTATTATAATATACCAAAATAAAATATAAATAAGGTATGTTCTTTTACAGTGCAAGTGTTTATGTTTCTTCTTTTTTGCTTTTTCTTTCTTGTTTTTTTTTCTGTTTTTTAAAAACTAATCAACAATTTATTGAAGTAGTTCTTTTTGCCTGTCTCTTTTTATTCTTCATAATTTCTTTAGACGTTTTCTCCTCCTCTTTCTTCGCTTCATATTTCCATATAAAACTTTATAGCTTTTATCTTTTTGTTCCTCTCAAAAACAAAATAAGAACTGTGAACGATTTTCACTTTAGCTTTTTCACATTTTTCTTTTTCTGTTGCTGTTATTTTGTATGTATGTTGTATGCGCATACATTAACATGTATGTTAATGTAATTTTTGTGGTTTATAAAAATTTTTAAATAATTTTGCTAATTTTTCATTATTTATTTCGTTATTATTGTTTTAATTTATCATATTTAAATAGTTGAGAAATTCCTCCGAAAATAATTGCATGCATGCTGCTGCACCGCCGACCTCACCGCCAGCAACTGAACCACCACCACCGTTACCGATATTGGCATTGCCATTATTACCGCCCGTAGCAGTAATCATTGTAGAATTATTGGTGTTGGCACCAGAAAACAAATTCCCGCTTGTGCCATTTCCATTAGCACGCAATGCTGATGACGATTTGCCATTATTATTCATTAGCATTGCCGATGTGGACAATTGTTTTGTTGCAGAACCACCGCCGCCCATGCGTACGCCACCAATTGAATGATTTGCAGTTGAGCGCCAAATGTTGGCAGCAGCATCTACTAAATCGAGAGCGCATGATGCGGCAGATGACGATGACGTTGATGAACTAACGTCAGAATTGTTGTCATTGTAAGGGTAGCTATTGTTGCAATTGGTTGTTGCTGCTGCAGAGCTGCTGCTATTGTTATTTTGATTATTTAAGTTATTAATATTCTGATTAATATGATTATTAGTGCTAATATTACTCCAGAGATCAGTGAATAAATCATTGGAACGTGCTGTTTTTGTTGTTGGTATATCCCAAATATTACTAATTTTGGCAAATTGCGAGGAAGTTGATGCAGACGCATCAACAGCAGCAATAGAAGTTGGTGAGGTCAACGATGAAACATTAGCAGTAGTAGTAGTATAAAAGCCACCACCGCCACCACCTCCACCAATACCACAATTATTCATGGACCATAAATTTGTGGAGCCGCAACCAACGCCAATGGCGATGCCACCACCATTTGAACCCAAATTCGATGATGACGACGATGAGCAAATTGATGATGTTGATGATGCTGCTAAAGAAGCTATTGGCGAGATAGCAGTATTGTTGCTACCTCCGATACCACCACCATTCGTATAAATGCTGTCCCTGAGATTGTTGCTGCTGTTGGGTGATGTTTGTGACGATGACCATAACGATTCCTTACTATTGCTGCGATAATCTTGGTTATGATGACGCGTTGTTGACGATATTGTCGATGTTGTTGGGCTTAGCGATGGCTGGGATCCGGAGCCGGTAGAACAGCCGCTTGTTGATGATGCGTTGCTGGAGCAACCCCATAGCGATGATATGGCATCAGTGACAGCAGTAGCATTGTTGGAGTTGGAGTTGAAATTGTTATTATTTCCAGCCATGCCGTTGTTGTTGCTGACGATACTTTTGTATGTGTTTGTTGTCGCTGCTGCTATCGCTGTTGCTCCTACTGGGAATTGTCCCCACAGAGTTTCAGCAGATGTTTTGTTGTTTGTTGAAGCTGTTGCTGCTGCTGTTGTTGTTAAATTATTATTGCTAATTAATAAATTACTAATACTGTTACTAACACTACTATTTGTTAATAAACCATTGGAATCTCCACCTGCGGCTACGCCTACGCCTGCTGCAGTATTGTTATTGCAACCTAACAAACCTACAACTACTTCACGCTGTTGCTGTTTTTGCTGTTGTCCTCCTACCTGCTTTAATGCATTCAATTCATTTACAACAACATAATTATTCGAATTATTTAAATTATTGCTAATATTACATTGTTCGCTTAATTTTAATGGTAGATTTGTTGCCGTTGTAGTTACTGCCGCTGCTGCCGAGGCTATCAGCGATTGCGACTGCTGTTGAGCAACCAATGACGATGTGGCTGTGCTGCTGTTGCAAATGTTGTTGTTGCTATTGTTGCCTATACCAGCTAAACACAAATGAGCAACGTTGCCGGCGTTTGCCACTACGGGCGTAAATGCTGAAACGCGTTGTTGTCTTACCTGATTACTACCACCATTGCTGTTAGAAATGCTACTGCCATTGCCAGTGCTGCTACCACTGCTGCTAAATTGCTGCTGATGCTGTTGTGCATGTGGATGTGAACCAATCAGCTCTGGATTGATTTGCTGTTGCAGCGGTGCTGAGTAATCAATTGCTGGATTATAGAGTACAACTTTCTTCGATGATGATGTTGATTTCTTGTTGCTGTTCGCCGTTGGAGTAGCCATACCGGCATTTGTTGCTGCTGCTGTAGATGTTGTCGCTGCTGCCGCCGCCGTTGCTAATTCTGGAGACTCCAACGGGGCCTCATGTTATGCGATCTGCTGCAGGCGTGTCGCATTGCTTTTGGTGTAACAATAGCTCAATGGCTTTACGAAGTGTGTATCCTGAGTGGCACAATAGGGGCAAGTAACACAGTGCGAATAGTCGCTATAAAAATTGAGACGTTGCTGAGGATGTAGCAGCAATTTGAAGCAATTATTGCACTAAAAAGAGAGGAAAAGAGGGGAAGGGAGTGGGGTAAAAATGCATATTAAAAACTGAAATTACATATACGAGTACAGTTGGAATGTTTACTAGAAAAGTGACACACAAAGACCCTTTAGCCTTCCAAGTTCTCATACAAATATGGGAAACTTTTAAGGCACAGTCACAATTCTTCCAGTGTAGTCAACTGTGAGTTACTGATCAAGAAAGCCTACCTTAAGACGCTCAGCACAACATGGCATTGCAGCAAAGATATCATATGCATACATAGTGCCAAGGACTAGATTTGAACCGTCCCAGAGTTCACCACAGAATCTGAAATATATTAACAAAGAAAAAGTTTTATGATAAAAGTTCAAGTTTCCGGTCAAATGAAATAAAAAATCTATTATTTTAATATAATGTTAATTAAGCTTTAGTTAACTTGAAACATACCTGCAACTGATGATCCGATTGGAGGCGGTACCATCAAGACAAGTCATACACACACATGTCAAATACAAAGCGCGTCCATCGTATTTTACCTGAAAGAATCAAAGAAAATAATACGAATTATTAGAAAAGGTGAAATGTTGAAGAATTTAAAATAAATAAGAACAGAGCTTCAGAAGAAACAGCGAATCTACAAGGATCTATGTACATACAAAATAGCCAAGCTGCATTAAAAGTAATAGCCACAGATTGTTTCACAGTGTCGCACTTCTCTCATGAGTGTTAAACCCCAATAGTCTAGGGAGCAACGCACTAGAAAAGGGTCTGATATGGACGTCAGTGAAGTCGACATATGAAATATTAAGGAGAATTGATGATAATACTATCGCAGTAACAAACTGTCCATGGACTAAACGGATCGACTGCGAAGTTTCAAGAGCCTTACGGCCAAGGTTGAATAGGAGGAGAACAAAAGCACCCTTATAGTTTAACAAGTCTGCAGATTGTGTGCTTACAGCAGTTTTAGCTGGGCACTGTACGATTACATTAATCTGGTGAATCCTAAAAAGCGGCCCATGCAGAAGTTGTCATGACGAGGGAAAGGAGGAATCAATGCTGTACCCCACAGTTGTCCTTCTATGTTAATGTCCAGGATTGCAGAACAAAACTTCAGTACATTATTTTAATTTTTTTGTTTTATTATCAGTGTCCAATGGCACACCCATATTTTACAGTATTACATTTACATATTTATGTTTCGCAATTTTCACCTTAAATTATGAGATCTTGAGGGGTTTTTCGTTTTAGTCTGGAGAAAGTTCACTGCGAATTCATCAACTTAGATGCTAGTTAATTTCGATTCGTATTTTGTACGAATTAGATTTGGCTTTAATTTCATCTTTGACGAAAGGAACTTGTAAATCACGATGTAGTTGTAAGTTGGTAACATACTAAGGTGCGTTCACAATCATACGAAGATTTTTTGACTGATAGCGTTGCAATATTTGGACATTTGAATTGGCGGCTGTACCCCACAGTTGTATGCCGTAGGTCCATATGGGTTTAAGGATCATCTTGTAAAGGAGCCGTTTGTTTTCTCAACATAGTTGCGAATTACGATTGAGTAGCCATTACGATTGTTTGCTTGAGGGATTTGTATTGCGTTTAATTGCTCAGGTGGGCAAGTATTGCGCCGTGTTGTGAATGTTACTTGCACCGACTTGGGTTCGTTCGCCACAATTTTCCAGTTTTTAAGCCACAAGGATATTTTATTTAAACATTTTTGGAGTTTGAGTGAGGCAGTGCAGGATCATCATCAATTGACAAGGCAGCAGTGTCGTCTGCGAAGGTTCCAATAATATTTTCATCAGTTGTCGGCAAATCAGCA
Organism: Palloptera scutellata; assembly: GCA_958295655.1. Lineage (NCBI taxonomy): Eukaryota > Metazoa > Arthropoda > Insecta > Diptera > Pallopteridae > Palloptera > Palloptera scutellata. The sequence goes on along the minus strand of OY282450.1, from coordinate 41,110,163 downwards.
GTGAAAAGTAGATATAACATTGGGCCCATAACACTGCCCTGAGGAACACCGGCTTTTATACCATATAGAGATGTGATGTCATTGCCCTGTTTCACAAAGAAATGGCGATTTTCAACATACGATTTCAAGAACGTGTAAAAATTTATTGGAAACGTTTTTCTAGCTTTGTTTAAAAGCCCCTCATGCCACACACGATCAAAAGCTTGTAATATGTCTAGAAAAGCGGTGATGCAATATTTTTTGGATTCGAAGGCTGCGTTTATTTGTTCAACAAGTCTATGAATTTGTTCAATTGTACCGTGACGTTGACGGAAACCGAACTGATGATCAGGAATGAGATGTTTGGACACAATAATAGGCATTAGCCTTTTCATAAACAACTTCCAAGGCTTTTGAAGGGATTGGTAGCAGACTTATGGGCCGATATGACTTTGCATCTCCAGCATTTTTACTCGGTTTTTGGATCATTTATATTTTGTGCAACCTTCCACTGTGGTGGGACAAAGCTAGTTCTCAACCAAGCATTGTAGAGTTGGGTTAGGAAGGTTATTGCTTGCTATGGTAATTCCTTCAGAATATTTCCTGCAATCAGATCATATCCTGGATCCTTCGCAGGTTTCAATTTATTTATAATTGACCGCACTTTGTTTTTTGTGAAGCGAGATATCGGTAAATCTAATTGATATGGCTGAGCTAATAGCTCGGATACTTCATCTAATATTTCCACTGGTGGTTCGTCAGGATTAGGAATAAATACATTTTTAAGATGTTGCGCGAAAATTTGTGCCTTTTCGTGGTCACTTCGCCCACACGTTCCATTGGGTTTTCGAATTGGGGGTCGTAATTGTGTTGGTGTTTCCAATTTATTTGCTGCCTTCCAAAGAGAATAATCAGTTGCAAAAGTTGCTTCGAGTTTTTCAATACAATTTTTGAATATAATGTTTTTGTCCTCAGCTAACAGTAGTTTTAACTCTTTGGCTTTAGCATTGAAGTATTTTTTATCGCCTGAGAACCGAGTTTTTGCCAAATTTTCCTTGCTAACCTTTTTTCATTTATCTTTTCCTTTATTGAAATCGAATACTTGTTTGTGTAGGAACTTGTAAGTACTGGAGTAAAAGCCCAAGCGGATTGTTGAATACAGTCATTAAAGTATTCTACTGCTTCTGTAATGCCGTTGGGTGTTTTTAGTAGCAGTTTCAGATTAATCGTTGTGGCGGCAACTAACTCTCTAAAGAAAGGCCAATTGGTTTTATATTTATGGAACACACATGGCTTGTTTACTTCCTTCGACGTTTTGTTAAGAATAATTATCACAGGGGAATGGTCTGATGATAGGTCAAAATTTGAGTGGCATTTAGGACTTGTAAGAGCAATACCTCTAGTTACTCAAAAGTCAATAAGATCAGGGATTTTTTAAGGATCCGTAGGCCCATACGTTGGTTCTCCTGTTGAGATGCTGCTTAGATTTAAACTGTCGCCCTTTTGTAGTAGTTAGTCGCGAGCCCCAAGCAGTGTGCCTTGCATTGTAATCTCCACCACTCATAAATCTGTTGCCAAGTGTCTTAAAGAATATTTCATACACTTTTTGTTGTTGTATTTTTGGGGGGCTGTATATAGCAGAAGATATTGTAATCGGCCCTATCTATCCCATATTCTATTACAATATTTGTAGCTTGAATATGTTGTATACAAAAGGATGTTGTTTCATGGTGTTTTATATTACGTTTTACCAGTATTGCACTTCCGCTGTATGCTTTTCCATCTGTATGCATTGTGTGGTAAAAGGTATAGTTGTTGATTTTAAAATGGCTGGTGTGAGTGAAGTGTATTTCCGATATCAGAAGTATGTCGACTTCATTTATGTCTAAGAACGATTTAATCTCAAGGATATGGTGTGTCAACCCATTTGCATTCCAGATAACTATTTTTGTAGAAAAGTAGATATACCATATGGGATCTTTCGCATTCATCCATTGAGAACCCAACACTCCTACCTCGTAAGCACCGGCTATAACTGCTAAACACAAATGTGCCTCCTGTGCTTCACAATAGACCTATAGGTCACCGAGTTGAAATGTGAGGTGATCCACACATGCCTTCTTAACTTAACATAACTTTCAAGAAATTAATGTTAAAAAAAACCTTATGAAGCAGAATGGCTGAGAAGGATATAATGCATAAGGCCATCGTTGTAAGATTTTTTTGCCTTTCGAAATTACAAGGATTTTAATCTTCTAGAACCTATAACAAGAAAAAAGCAACATGTCTTTTATCGCAACCAACCTAAACCATTTCCTTCATATAAAAAAACAAAACACTTTCCACTCCGTGCATTGGGATTAAATTTCTTCAAGACAAAATTATGAGGTCAATGGCATTGAGGACTTCCTTGTGTAAATTCGAAAATAATTTCTGTGGCAAAATTGACAAAAATAAAAATAAAATTAAAAATTAAACACATACGTGACTAAAGAAACGGAAACAACATGCAAAACATGTCCGATTGACGATATAAATATCCGAGAAAATTGCAGACAAAAACCCATGAAAAGGGAGTAAAAAATAAAAAATAAAAAGGAAGTAAGGCTGCAATAAAAAAAAGGGAACAGTATATGTAGCAGCAAATGGACAGTTAAATTCAAAAAGTGAAATATAATGGCAAAATATGCCGAAAATTGTGTGTGATAAAGATTAATGGTAACAAAATATAAGGCAAAATGAAACTGAATTGCAACAACCAAAAGACCAAGAACATTTTGGCAAAATGCAACATTTGCAAAGCCAAAATGCAATAAACAACAAAAGCAACACGCAACAACAATACACACCAGAAGGATTTCACAAACTTAAAAAGGAAAAATAAAAGAGAGTAACTCTAAAAAATAATGACATGCAAACAGCGACACAAAATTCATTGCCAGACCAACCAGAGCTCAACAACGAAGCAGACCAAACGAACCGTAAAGAATTTATTTTTAACAAATTTTGCGAAAAATCGGTACGTGGGTGGAAAAAACCCAGCCACAAGAATTACACGTAGTAGTACCTTTAAAATGTTGGCACTGCCTTTAAATTTAGGCTTAAATGACACCAACAATGAGACAAACAATGAGACAAACAATGAAAAATTGTGTCGAGAAAGCGCAGCTAAATCAAGAAACTTTCTACAATATCTCCTCGTGAATGAAGATTGGGCGGTGGCCATACCAAAAATGTAAATAAAATTCAACTGTTCTGCATGTACAGAATTTAGTGCAGTTTTGCATGCAAACACACACATGCAGAGCGAGAGCGTCGAGACAGAAATGCAGTCAGGCAGTCATATTAATTTGGAATAATGCTATGCATAAACTTCCTCCTGAGAGTTGCATGCATTTGCAAAATGAACCATAGTTACAGGGGATAGGGAACCACATAGACATGAATGTGCTAACGCCCACCAATGAACGAATCAGCGCAGCATTGCACATTGCCAACGTCAGCAGCATCATCATCTGCATCCACCATTAAGCAAAGCAGACAGAAACAGCAGCAACTGCCAGACAAAGAGTTATAAATCCAGGCTTAAGAGACCAAAAAAAAACTAGGCAGACAAGCAAAGCACATATAGCACATCATCATTATCACCATGAAGAGGTTGTAGAAAAAGGAAGGATGAAAGAAAGTTTTAGGCTTGAAAGCATTACTCTCATTTGCTTGCCATGGAACGAACACACACTCTGGTGTTAATGGGAAAGGCGCTGGAAAATCAGGCAGTATGAAGCAATAATTTAATGCAAATTCGATGAATGCATCGTGGGTTGATGGAGCAGTGCAGAGTTTCTGCCTGCTTGCCTGCCTGCATCATTATTAGCGTTGGTTATTTCGTTTTGATATTTTGCGTAATTATATTGTGACTTAAATGGGTCATAAATTGCAAATCAGAAAAGTGTCAGAGAAATGTAGAAATGTTTGGATAGATTTACGAAAAAGGTGTGTCGTCACCGTCGTCGTTGCAGCCAGCCGTCGTCATCATCATCGTGGAAGTAATTTTTGAATTATGCGACAGTAGTAGCAAAAGGTAAGTAAGTTATAATGACATAGTACGTATGTTGTAAATTACGATTACAAGAACTTGAATTTGAATTGAATGAATGCTGACATGAAGTATGTACACTCATTGCAAATATTGTGCAATGAATGAGATGTTAAGTTGGTCATGTCAATCCGTACTGTTTACTAGAGAGACCGATTTTTTTTTATTTAAAGCTGTTATTTGGCGGCAATACATTACAGATGTAATGGAATGGTCTGATTTGGTTACAGCAATTCGAAGTGTACTCTTCGGGGCATATCTCACCATATCGACAACAGAATTTTTATGGGATGCCATCCGGCCTTATGAGTTGGTTCAGGTATCTAATTTGCATCTACCCATTGACGCCTTCGCACGACATTATCGTAAACAATTCACTTATCATCATCAATTTAAAAAAGTTTTACTTTGGTAGAGATGCAGCAGATGGGAGTTGCTCAAGGTTAGAAGCCGTCAAATAGTTCCCTAGATTAGGCACTTTACCTATCTGCAATACAGCCGATGTAAAATTTCTCATATCGACGATCAGAGTGCAGAGCCCACTCCTCAAGAGCAATCAAGGATAATTCAATAGGCAATATGACTATGTGAAAATACGCAAAGACTTACGGACTGACCTGTACAAAGTAAGTTATAAATGTATGCATGCTAGAATCAGAACACCCATCATGTTAGTTGTTGCTACTAAGAAAATCAAGTCCAATAGACGATAATCTTCTCAGAGAAAGTAGGCTTTCAACGATCAGTCCGCTTCCCTAAATTAGCTAGTATATTTCAACCAGACCAGCAGACATCGCTATCCCTTCGGATAGCCAGACCGTAATCAAGACTCTTAATTCGGCCATCAACACATCTAATTTGATATAACCGTGCACAGAAAGTCTTACGGACCTAGCCCGGCACCTTGTTACCGTGATATGGGTGACGAGACACCGAGGCAAGGGGACGAGCTGGTCCCTGATGACTCTGCTCTGCAAGAATCCTCTGATGAACTAGTATTCACGCCACTGAACTTGGTAAACGAGCAAGAATATAGACAAAATATATGCAAAATAAGAAGAGTAATATGGCCTGACCTCAATTTCGCAAAGAACGTTTCAACTCATAAACAAAAACTGAAAGGATATCTCGAGATTATCGAGGCAGTCATCACCAGCTTCTGATTCTTTGGTGAGCAAACAGCCTAAATGAGAATCCTCTTAACATAAATTGTCGTAGCTGGATTGTCGACTAACTGGAGGAAAAAAATACTATTTCTCAATTTCTCTGTGAATGCCCGGTTCTAGGACGAACTACGATGAAAACCCTGGACAAATCTTATTTCAATAGTCTCGGGGAACTGTGTGAAATCAGTTTACACGAACTCCTAAACTTCTTAAACCAGTTTTGATAGATTTGTTTCATTCGCTTTGTACGACGCAACCAAACAAACCAGAAAACCACTGAAGATGTGGTATCAAAAAGGCGCGTTAGCTAAAATTTGGTTCGTGCCAACGAGCCAACACTATAACAATAACAATTACAATAACATGTCAATTCGTGTTGGAATTGAATTGTAAAGTTCTAATATACTTTTAATTTCACACCTGGACACTTTAGTATTTATTTAGCAGTACAAATTTCTATTCAAATATTAAATATAACTAGAAACTAAGTAGCGATACATTTGGAAATGAGAAATTAATTGAGCTCTCATCAAACGATTCAATGATAATAAAGTAACATTGGATTCAGAATATTTAGATCTTTCAATTTTTAGATTATTTTATATCCAGCAAGTTCGAAAAAGTATTAAATAGTGCAATAATAAAATAAAGTTTTTTTTTTAATTTGATATAGTAGCGCCTGCTTTAAATCAATCTGAGTTCTGTATGCAAACTTTTCTCAAACTCACACTACTGCCAGCCAGCAACAATGTAAGGAGGAAAAAGCGAAGCAAGCAATGCAGTCAGGCAATGAAAATATGCGTGGGATATCAAAAAAAATAGATTACATTAAGAGAAGTGCAACGACAACTACGACGAAGACAACAACGACTCTATCTAATGAAATACATACATATATGTATGTATTTATTCCTGAGCTGAGACAGCTCTTAACCTAAAGCAGGCTCAAGTAATCCAAGCGATATCACAGCGACAAACAAAACAAAAAACAGTGGGATGCAAAAAAAAACGAAAAAAAAACAAAAAATACAAAAGCGATTTATTATTAAATATGAACTATATTCTATATGGCAGATATATGAATTTGAGACACACGCTCTGTGTAAATGTCCAAAATGAAGGATTACCATAAAAAAAACAAAAAAAAAAATAATAAAAAAGTGCCACAGTGAATGCTCAAATGCAATGTAAGTAACTTCAAAGTGCAAATGCATGCAATAAGGCAATGCATGCAGCATTCAATGAATGCAAATGATACGATGTGGCAGTAAGGCAAATAAACACATACTATACTCGAACAACAAATTTGTCTTATGTGGGCGTTCGTTCATTCGTCAGTCCGTCGCTTGTGATAAGATGAATGAAGATAAATTGCACAAGGAAGTAAATAGTTGTGTATATTTATGAACTAAGAGAGGAACACTTTATAAACTTTTTATTACAAATTTAGGGAATGGGTTTTTTCAAATTCATATAAGTAGTATGTATCCAACCAACAAACTTACCTCAATGCAACCTGCTGAATGCTGCCGGGGGCTAAGAAAGAATGAACCATCAACTAGGGGATACCGATCAAAGACCAACATCGGCTCCTCACATAAGATGCAAGCGACGCGGCTCATTTGCGATTGCGCCAATGATGATAATATAAAAAGGCGTGTCTCATCGTTGCCATGATTGCCTTCATCTTCGATCTGTAAATGAATGAATATGAATAAAAAAAAATATTATTTATTATTTTGTATTTTTATTACACAGTTAGTATGCCTATATGTATGTATTCAATTTAATACGTACAGATAATTAGAATAAACACACACCTGCGTTAACAATTATTGATCATAACTTTTCTACAAAAACACATATGCATTCGTCTTTATATCCTTTATTACACAGACACAAACACACAAATGTAAGTATACCAAAGACAGAGAGAGCGAGAGAAAGTGAATTTATGAATGAATGTGTGTGCGTGTTTAATAACTAAAACTTTTCACACTGAAAGCAACATCCCTGCAGACATTGAACCACCTCAGCAAATAAAAAATTCAAGGTATGCCACCAAGTATAAAAGGTGTTAAGTCTGGCTAGCTAGCTAGCAACCAAAAAAAAAATAATTGTTATAAATATATCAAAAATATATGAGAAAAATAAGAAGTAAATTCTTTATGTTTGTTTCTTCCTCTTTTCTTGTTGTCTTAAATTGCAATATTCTTTGAAGCAAAGCAAGCAGCACAAAAGCACAACCACCACAACACAATGCGGCACCAAACACAAATGAACCATAAAAGCAAAACGTGCCACCAGCCAAATATTTGGTAGCTGCTGCTGGTGTTTTGTTTCTATTTTTTTTTTTTTTTTTTGGTGTAGTAAAGTAGCTAAATCTAATGTTAGCTTATACAACACACTGTAACCCACCACACACAGGAGAATACGGTCATGGTCTCAACCTCTGGTCCGTCGTCCTTCGACTATTGTTTAGTTGTATCCAGTCTCTGGCAGTGGAAAAAGCGAAGAAAGGTATTTGTAAATGCGAAAACGAGTTAAAACCAAAAAACACTAAATTGATTTCCTATATTCGTATGAATAACATGAGATTTTCCCAAACGGATAACAAACAAACCCTTTACACATCCAGCCAGCCAGCCAGCAGCCACTGAAGTAAGTAAACGTGTTACGAATTGTTTTCCTTTTTGCGGTTGGCTTTTTGTGTTGTTGTTGATTCAAAAAACAAAACCATGAAGAAATATTCCCAAATTGACAATCAATAAGAATATTCAAGCTTAAAGAAGGTATTCAAAGAGAGAGGGGTGAAGTTTTGTTTTTCGATTTTTTAAGTTTGTGCTTTCAAAAAGTAAAAGTAAAAAAAAGGTAAAACAAAAACTTACTTAAGTTTTAAATAATTCAACACTTTCTTTCCACATCAATTTATTAATATAATTATATGTAATACAGCGGCCACAGCAAGAAGCAAATACCATAATTCTAATCATTTTTGTTTCATTTTTTCGGCAGACTAACGCGTTTATTGACATTTCGTTACGTGTGTTTGTATGAAACAGAATGACTTGACATGTCAAAATGTAATCGCTCAGGTGACCATTCATTTAATACAACATACCCCCGCACCATGAATTGAATTGAATTGACTTGTCCTGACTTGTCCTGACTATTATTTTATCATCGATATGTGACCAATAACATGTGAATTATTTATTGTACATGTACAGAATGACTACAACAAAAGTACAAATTGAATGCAACAAACAACAACACTCGACATTTCGTTGCACGTATTCGGTTGTCGTTGTGTGTGTAATCAATTGCACCATTGTGACCTATGGAGGTAGAACATTCTGAGTCGTCCAAAAGCAGCATACATACTTACACATATAGTGCAAGTTTAATGTACTTTTAATAATACTTAAGTAATTGTAAGTACTTTGATATTGAGAAACGTGTGTGTATGTGCGAAAGCAACTTTCATAAACAGACAGCAGGAAAGAAAGAAAGACAGACAGAGAGACAGACACTCAGCCAGATACATTGTTGATTAAAGTTACAATACCATAAATATGTGCTAAAATTTCTTAAGTATTTGTTTAAGCATCGTGCGCCAAGTTAGAAAAACTTTATTGTCTTGTTGAAATTTAACCAAAACTCTTGAAATGAGTAGCAAAAATTTCCTATATTTGTTTATCGTAAATCCTTCAACCTTCCACATGATCAAACCATTTCAATTTTATTACGCCTGTATTAAAACAATACGTACTTAGTATCGGCTGTGAGCTAAATATCAACTCGAAATCCAACTCCTCATAGAACTAAGCGAGTTCTACGTCAAGTTTTTTGAAGCATTCCATTGCGAAGCAGTTAAGGTGGGTGGGTAGGCAGGCCTACTACTACTACTACTACTACAGCCTGCCTGCCTGCTTGCCTGTCTGTCTTCCCAGAAGTATTAAAACAATTTAACACGCAGCTTGATAAACTAAACAATGGTAAATGGTAATGGTATTTATTGTTGGTACAGTGGTAATGGCAATGCCAAAAGCCAACAAACTCACTCATACCAACCTAAATCCGAAAATGAAGCTGTAGCCAGGACAGCAACAAGGATATGAGATGATGTGGATTTTCTTTTCGGATAAACAACAATCAACAAATTAATATTGACTTAAACCAAATGCAAAAGGAGGAGTATGGGAAAGAAGGGACGAAAAACAATTCAGCATTCGAAGTACGCACATACTATAAATAAATAATACACATTCACTACAGAGAGGTACAACAAAAACATAAACACTCGGTTTTGTTACGTTAAACAATAAATTCGATTAATGAATGTTTGCATTAATTTTAAGATTTTTAGCGTATCAACAAAATAAAACAAAACAGAGTAAATGAATATCATAGAGGCGTGGTTGTCAAACCATCCTACAAAAAGACAAGAATATAGACACAACATCGTTGTAGCTAGCATTCATGTATAATATTAGAGTTGACATAAAGAAGAGCATGACGTTGCACAGAGTAGGGTTGTTCAACACACATATTGTACATATTGTAGATGCATATACTATAAAAAGACAATTGTTTGCTCTTGAAAGTATATCGAAATGAGAAAGAGAATATTTCATTTTATTTATGTAAGTGAAGTGTGTTTTTATAAATGAGAATTGTAGGCGCATTTTGTCATATCCCCAGGTCCCAACCTAATGAAATAATATATACAATAAAATTTGTGTGACTCAGCAAGCATTTGCGCTCACAATGAAATCCTTCTCGTAAGGATAATACAATAACAATAATAAAATCTTATCATCAAAGGGACATCAGCAGTATTTACTGCTTTGTGTGAAATAAAAACTATCGAATATCAGATTGATACAATACCTAAATGTAAGTACATATCTACCTATAATTTTAACCCACATTTTGCCATTGTTCCCTGTTAAACATTAGCTTTAAAGATTCTTCAAAATAAAACACATTTTTCAGACTATTTTTCAAAAAAAAAAAATAAATCTGTAAATTATAAACCGCCTTAATTGCAATACTGATTTAAAAAAATAAATTTTGTTTTCTCTAGTAAAAAAAGAGAATGTAACTCAAAAAATAATTTCTATAAATAAGCAAAACAATAGTGGTCGCCGCGGCGTAATTGGTACTGCGCCAATTAGAGTGGTATTACTGCTACGCGGAGAGTCTGGAGTTTAAAAACAGCATCACCTCTTGGCAAGTGAAAACAGCTTTTCACTTCACCTTTCGGATTCGGCATAAAACTGAAGGTCCCTTCCATTCATGTACAAAAATATAACACACACAACGTGAGTGGATGCGAAAAGCTCGTCCTAAGCCCTCCAATTAAGCAATGATTATTAAAACTGAGCCAAAATATAAAAATCAAACATTAAATCAATAAATCATATCGAACGAATTTGCAAAAAAAAATAACATTAAAATAGCTTGTAAATTTTCTGTCTTATATTATATACTAGACATTATAAATGTATTATAAATACCAGTGGCAGATATGATTTTGAAATGGGGGGATATTTTGTCTGGTTCCATGCAAAAAATTCGTAGGCGATTAATATGAAAATATTTCATAAAGGTGCAGGGAGTTATGTTCATCCCTTTTATCTCCTCTCATCTATGCAACTGATGTACTTATATATAAACATTTTAGCCATCTCTCAATGAAACCCAAGAGCCTTCTTGAGCCAAGGAAAAAACATTCAAATACCGTTACATTGAACCAATCTAACAAAATGTTAAAAAGGTTTTCAATAGGCAACATAACAATTTTGTTTTTAAATACAAATGCACCGTTAAATTTTTTGTTTTGTTTTGATCTGGCAATAACAAAACGTCAATCCAGTTTTATATTTTTATCATGGTGTACTTCACGGAAGAGAAACGTTTATGAATTACAACCGACATTTTGAGTCGGTAGTCGCAACTTTAATACACTCACTCTAACTTTCGCTGGTAATTATTGCCATCCCACCATACAGGCTGTGCGTGTTATAGTGGATAAATAAGAGTCAACATATTGACTATTGAATGTTCCTGTGCCAATGAGACAACGCACCGATCAAAGTACCGAAAATTTGCAGCCGTAAGTGAATCAAACGGTTCCGCCCCGTTCACAGGAATTCTGAATCTCTCAGCCCACATTGTGGTCATTTTGCGTTAAGATCTACACCCTTAAAATATCAAATTAACACAAGAAGTGAAGTCTTGATCATGATCATTTGAAGCGCCGAAACGGCTCCGATTGGGATCTACAAAAGTTTGAAGAAAATCCTGAATTTCATCGAAAAATCATCTTCAATGATGAAACTCATTTTTGGTAATGTAACACCGTTGGATTAATTTTTATGAGGTTACGTTAAGTCGTTGGTTTATGTCAACAAGCCAACAACAACGTTAACGGAGCTCAGAAATAATATCAAACGCAAAATTGCCAAAGGTCCGGCTGATATGTGTGGAAGAGTGGTGAAAAATTGGTTCCACAGAATCAATGGCTGCACCCGTGTTCGCGGTGGTCATTTGAGTGAAAAAATTTCATTGTAAAACCCTTTCAGTTTTTTGATAACTCTTATAATAATTACGGTCCTTGGTCCATAAATCCATATGCCTACGTAACTTTCTAAGTCAATATAAAAAATCTTTAACTTTATAATAATATAATAATAAATAATATCAATAATTTTTAATAGATGGCAATGGGTTAAAACTACATACTACCATATATACTCACGTATTGATTTCATTTGTAAATTTATAAAATTTTCAACATCTTTTTTTATTTTATTGAGCAGGAAACCTCACAAGAGCAAATACAAGAACAAACATCGATTACATGAATACTAGAAATTATATGTAATATTTCCCATCGAACATCCCTCGAAAACTATTGCCAATCGACGGATGTTCGGTCTTTAACATTAGTGAGAACATATGTATGTATGTAGCTTAAGCTTCTTCTTCTTCTGCTTTTAATGGCACAACAAACAACCCATGGAGGACCTAGGCCGAGCCATTCACATCAACGCATGTTGTGTGTGTTATATTTTTACATGAATGGAGGGACATACAGTTTTATGCCGAATACGAACGGTGAAGAGAAAAGCATCCCTCAGGCAATTATTACTATTGAAGGTTAACAATTGCTTGCCAAGAGGTGGCAAGTAACGTGCAGAAATATTACTTTTTACTTTTTTTATATTACTTGTACCGAGATTTGAACCCCGGACACTCAGGCTAGCGCACTGACAACAACGCTACCAAGTAGCTTAGGCAATGGTTGTAAAATCGCAAGGATCATAAAATGATTTATCTGGAGGCAATGTATATGGAGGCAGATCAAATGATATGGTTAACCAGAAAGTGATAATGAAGATCCAATATGCTGGTAATGGCAGTCACTCATTCATACAAAATAGATATCGCAGTAGTCGATTCAACCATACATACATAAGTTTTATCGATGCGAACTGATTCTCAGTAAGATTTTTTTAAAATTATTCGACTGAACAGAGAAATATTGTATCAAAACAGAGGCAATAGGTGTAGTGAAATCGTTTGAGAAACTTATTAAGATAAAAATGTGAATATCGTAAACGAGTTTTAAGCTAAAACTGAAAACTAAAAACTAAACTAAACTTCAACCTCCTACATATAATATTTTTTTCTTTGTCGAATATATTTCATGTTAAAAAAGTAATTTACACATAATTCGTATTCAAATATTTACGCAGAGCTTTCTTAGCTGAGTCTGTGTAAATATTAGTAAAATATTAAAATATATGATGTATTTAAACAAACACATTATTATTATTATTTTAAGCTATGATCTTGAGCAAACTATGAGTATGCCTTTATTACTTTTTAATAAAGTGTAAACACCCTGAAGAGAACCCTCAAACATCGCACACGCACACAAACACACACACACACATTCACATACACTTCATTCATTTATTCAATATTATCGTCGATGTTGCTGCTTTTGCTCTTCTCCATTGTAATATCTTAAAAATGCGGTTATTACTGCTGCTGTTGTTCAGTAGTAAATGTATGTAGAATATATTACATTGAGTAAAGTTAAAAAGAAAAATTTTTAATGGATTACTACACTCACATTAAAAATCTATAACTAATAACAGCAAGCAACAATAGCAAACAGCAACCAAATAGCAAAGGCAACAACTAAAAGAAAAATTGTACAATAGCAATAAATTTATATTTCGACAGTTTTGTTTATAGTGAATGGGTAATGGGGAATGAGGGTAAAGACTCTGCAAGAGTGTGAGGCAGGCAAAGTGGCAGCAGAAAATTGAAATGCAATTTAATTTAATGTGTTTATGACTATTGTCTTATGCCATGCAACCATGCCAACAAAATACGATATGTGGAAAAGACGAGTAGCAGCTACAGTAGCAACAATGAAGCTACAACAAAATGAAAAGGGTGTATGGGGCAGGCAAAAACTCATAGCTCTTAAGTGGGTTGTGCTGATTGTAGCAGCAACATATCAACGGCAACAACAACAAAAGTACAGAGTATAATGAATACTAGTACAAAACTAGTGACGATGATATTTATGTGAAAAGGAAGTTCAAAGATTTATTTATGATACTGGTGTAAAATTAACGTTAAGTGGAAGGAGACAGGGAGCAGGAGAGGTACACGAACTCTAATAACTATGGAGAAAGCATTAAGGAAACTTGTATATATGGTATAGTTTCAGTAGGAAATGTTTTCATAAATGATAGTAAGTAAATTACTTTAGGAGTTATAAGTTTTTAGTTGATATGGTATAGCTTAGAAACAGACAAATTAAACTCTACATCAAAAAACTATAAAGAAAATTATGTGTTGCAGAACCTTAAATATCAAAAATATTACAGGATTTTTAAACTGTGAAACACAGATTAAGCTGAAGTCCAGTGGTAAGCTAGGAAAACGGAAATACTTAATTAAATCGAAGCAGTCGGAAAAATCCAAATTCTATCTCAGATACTTACAAGTCTGCCATTATTACAGCAGATTTCTACATCAAATCTGATATTTTATCTAGATAGTCGCTGTGGCGTAGTGGTAGTGCGTTGGACTGCTACGCAGAGTGTCCGGGGTTCAAATCTCGACACAGGCAAAATCAAAAAGAAAAAATAATTTTTCTACACGGCACCACCTCTTGGCAGGCAATGGCAAACCTACAAGAGTAAAAATTGCTATGAAAAGCTTTTCGCTTCGCCGTTCGGATTCGGCATTAAACTGTAGGTCCCTTCCATTCATGTACAAATATAACACGCACAACATGAGTGGATGCGAAAAGCTCGGCCTAGGCCCTCCATGGGCTGTTGTGCCATTAAAAGTAAAGTAAGTAAGGAATATAATTAAATTTAATATTTTTTGTGATTTTCAAATCTAACTTTTCCAAAAAAAATTACATCTGCTGTTTACTTGGTCTTCTATTAGCTAGATGAAACATTATAATTTCAAATTATTTAAATTAAATTTAATAACCAGAACTAGCAAAAATATTAAGCCGTGATTACTTCGACAAAGGTTTATAAATGTATTTAACACAAATTTTCAAAATCCTACACATCTCCAAAATGGGTTTCAATGTGTAAAGCTTTGTATGAACATTTCAAAAATACTTAGTCCGTAAATTGAACATCATCTTTTCGTCACGGGCCCATATCCAACGCCTGCTGATTAAATACATTTGGTTCACTGCATTCCAACTTGAAAACCTATAGAGGTTCATTGTAAAAGATTCTCGGATTCTTAGAAAACTTCTAAAAGTTAAACTTCACTTTAAATTTCTCTCATTCTAATATCAATCTTTTCAGCATTCATAAATCAAACTTTGCATATGCTACTTTCAGATGAAAAATAAAATAAAAATAAGAATGAAAAATAATATTTACATTTGGCATACGTTCCTTTGGCTGAACCTTGTTGTTTTTAAGAACTTTTTCATTCATTCTTGGATATTTTTTTTGCAAGAGGTAAGTGCGAGAATATAAAATAAACAATTTTTATATGCTGCCAACCGCATAAAAGCGTGTAAAATAAATGATTTCCACAAAAAGCGCGCGCGCACACACACACACAAATGCATACCCACACATATAGAAAGTGCATACAGACAGAGAAGAATAGAAAATGTTTGTAAAAGTTCTTTGCACTCCTTTCTTTCTTTTCATTTCACGAAGAAATCCAATAATAATGTGTAATAATTTCTGCGTTTATGGAAATGTGTTTTTAAGCGAGCATTTGTGGCTTTTTATTCAACGAAAATAGAAACATACATACACTCGAACATTTTCACGCGACGATTATAAATATTAAAATAAGCAAAGGATAACAACAGCAGCAGCAGCAGTAGCACCAACAACGACAACAACAACCAGAATGCACAGGATAATAACAACAATACAAATGTTTGCAATTTTAACATGTTCCTGCGACTCATAATCGTATTTTTTGGCATATGCCACTACCACCGCAAGGCAAGCGAGAGTCTGAAGCTGGCACTGCCACTTGAATGTTTCATTCATTCTGGAATTCATAATTTTGAGGCGTGTTTCGTGTTCAAAATTAAGTGCGAATATAACAAATGAAAAGTACATTAAAATTTTTTTATTTATATTTTTATTTAGTAGCACACACGCACACACATGCATGCATGCATAAGTCCAACTGTGTGTATGTGTTAAAAGTCTAGACAAAAACCAATTCATATTGTTAATAAAATGAATGAATGACTCTTTTTCAAAGTGCATCCACAACACACTCACACACACATAAACTCACTCATTTAATGCATACAACGAGCTCCAATTTGATTAAAGTACTTTTCTTTTTTGATGGCCTTTTTGAATGTCTCTCCCCTCTCTCCTCTACTTTCAACTTTCATTTCTACATTTGCCACTTTTTTCGATTTGGCCCCATGAAGGAACTATCAATGAATTGTGTTGTAATTTATTACGAATCAAACGATTGACAGTTAAAATAAAATGCAATACAAAATAACAAATTTAAAATAGAAAAAGTGTAGTATCGAATACACAAACCTAACACAGCCAGCATCAGTCAACCACCAGCTAAATACATACATACGTACACACATATGTATTCCTATGTATCAAGATAAAAACCAAATTATCAAATCATCACGTACTACGAACTCACGAAACAACTTTATTGTAATGAAATCATATAAATTTACCTGTAGCAGCAAGTTTTTCCTTTTATTTTGTTTTTATTTCTTAAAACATGAGCGAAACATGAAAAATGAAAAGGAAAAGTTCAAGCTACAAGAATTTGGATACATTGAGGAGTAAAATTGCAGCACTTTTGTAAACAGAAGATAAATTAAAATATATTTATGAGCAGTGCAACCTTGTATTTGCTACGATGCTTCGCAAGATTTCCAGTTTCAATCGAAATAGAAGTAGAAATCAAATCAGTAACAGATAACGGAAAAAAAACTTTTTTTATATTGTAAAGGGTAATTTTTATAAGAGTTTAGTTTTTGAAAATGAAAAAAAAAAACAGAAATTTTACAAAACTGAATGAAATTTTTATTTGCATCGATAAATCAATTCATGCCATATACTTTTTAAAGATAATTTCACTTAAATGTTGCCCGCGGCTACGCTTCAAGTGGTCCATTCTGAAGGTCCAATTTTGGCACATTTTCACATTTTTTCAATATTGGCTTCCAGAGCAGTAATCGTGTTTGGCTGGTTCCTATAGACAAGAGGCTTAACATAGCTCCACAAAATATAATTTCATAGTCTAACGGGGTCAAATCACACGAACTTGGTGGCCAATTGACTACACCCAAACGTGAAATTAACTGCTCATCACATTCGCCTCTCAATTGATGCATGGTTTCCCGTGTAGTGTGGCATATGGCACCGTCCTGTTGGAACCACATGTCGGCCGAGTCCAATTCTAGCATTTTCGGCCAAAAAAAGTGTTGTCATCGAACGGTACCGGTACCTTTCTCCATTGACCATAACGTTGCGGCCTTCATCGTCTTTGAAGAAGTACGGACCAATGATGCCGCCTGGCCATAAACCGCACCAAAAAGTGCATTTTACGGGATGCATTGGTAGCTGCTGAATTGCCTCTGGCTGGTCTCCACTCCAAATACGCCAATTCTGCTTATTCACGTATCCATTAAGCCAAAAATGAGCCTCGTCGCTAAATACACGTAGCTCGCGAAACACATTTTTCGCAGCGCTTGAATTTTGATAATAAATTTCAATAATTTGCAAACATTGTTCAGGCGTAAGTCTATTCATTATGAAATGGCAAACCAAACAGAGCATAAATCAAGTGACAGCTGTCAAAAAGATCAACTCCGAAAAAAGTAATGCCAGACTGAAACCCACACTTCTAGAAAAAACACCCTTTACATAGAAAAAAAAAACAACAGCAGCTAGTGTAAATCTGCATTACTAAATTATAGAATCTTTCTTTCTTGTACCTTTCAATAGTTCTAGAAATTGTAGTAACAATGTGCTTGCTGATTCAATTTTCCTACTCACTGTAAAATTATTATAGGTAGAGTTACACATTTGTACATTTGTTGTACAATAGTTGGGTGTAAATTTGAAGCGTATCGAAAAAGTTTACTCTAACAAAAGAATTGCTTTTAACTAACTACCACGAAGTTACTATATACTTCCAATGTGAAATGCATTCGTCGTTGTCAAATAAAAGGAGAAAACTGAACTGAAATTGCAATAGAATGGTAGGTATTGCATTTTCCTTCTGCTTATTGTAAATGTAATTTCAAAGTTGAATTGGATTTCTCTAAAACTTTGGCCGCTAAAGTCATCACAAGAAAAAGGAGTAGTTCTTTCCAAGAACAAGAACTAAATATGTTTATTTCTTGTTGTAAACGAAATTAAAACCTTTAGTTTTTATGATTTTATTTGATGTTATTCGATAAAATAATAAATACCTACTATTTAAATTATTTAAAATTGGTTTATAAATGCAATTAAAATTGTGTAGTCAGGGATATTTTATAATACTCGGAAAACATTAAATAAGTAAATAAAATTGCAGCAAAAATTAATATTGAATTGGTGTCGTAATCGTAGATTTAATTGTTTCTATTTGAAATAATTTGAAAAACTATAAAAAATCACGACGGTAATCAAACGGTAATGGCTTGGACAAATACTAAACAGTGAATAAAATACTGTTACGAAAATTAGGCCTTAAAAAGAGGAGTGGGATACTAAAAAATGAAGCAAACGCTAATTGAGAATCTAGAGCTTGATTTTCGAAGATTCTTGTACAATGAATTATAGTTGAATGATTTTCATTTTACGGACCTTAGCTTTTACGAAGCTTAGTCTTCAAGCATTATACATTTTAAACCCGTTTCAGACATTCAACATATTCGAATTTAAATGAAAATAGCAAATATATAAGATACCTGAAAGTGGTAACAAATTGTCGATCACACAAAGCCTAAAGGCACAAACAACTATACATAAGTAACAATATTATTTGAGTTCATTGTATACTAAGTAAGTATATATTACAAAAAAAGTGAGTAGTATCTAAATTCAACACTATATTTTCATACATTTCTATACGGCTTAAGTATTTGCTGCCTTTAGTAAAGTGAAATTGTAATAAAAAAGAAGTAGGAGGTAAGCAAAAGACACAACCGTAGCAGAAAAGCAATGAAACAACAAATGCAAATTACAAACGAATAAAATAGAAAATATTTTTTACATTTTATTGCCACCTTTTACAGGCATATGCTAATGCCCGGAAAACTAAGTGAAGAGTTAAGAAGAAAATAGTAGTGGGCGAAAAAAAAGAAGGAAAAACAAACTGTTAAGGAGGCGCCATTAAGTTGACAAAAGGATTTATAGTTTGAAAATTTTCATATCATAAAAATGCAAATCAGTTCGAGTGAGTATGAGTAGAGATCAAATGAAATATATGAAAGTCTCACAAATGTACGAGAAAGAGTGGCAACAACCAACAATTGCTGCCTTATAACCAACGAATATAAAAATTAAATTTAAACTTTTATAAGTTGATGTATCGAGTTGAGGTAGAAGCGATGAAGAAATGTGTTTACGCAGAAGTGTGGAAAAAATAGAAACTTAATTTTATGTTCAAGTTGCAAATTTAGCATTTAATTGGTAAAATTTAATAGAAAAAATTGATACTTAGCATGTAGAGCGGTGTAGGTAGAAATTAAGTGCGTGGGCAGAAGTAGCAAAAATATTGTGATTGCTGATGCAGATGAAATTGAAGATGACTCACCTGAAAAAAGAAAGGGGAGAAAATATTTTGATTAATACATACATATGTATATGAATGATGAATATGGAAATTTGAAGTAAACTTAAACTAAAGTTTAAAAACTGAAGTCCTTCTAAGCCATAATATCAATAATGTTCGCTATATGAACAATAATGTCCATTTTTTTTTATTAATTTATTCAACATGCAGGGTGTACCCCTATGAATGCAGAGCATTGTGTTGAATGGAAGGAAGATTGATAGCTGGGAAGAAGAGTGAGAGAGGGAATGCAATCATACAGAGCACCGATAAAGACATAGACAGCCATTGTGGCAAGTGTTATGTCTTTACCACAATGAACTTCAGTTTATCAGTGTCGACTATGACTGCATGTAGCACCAAAGGCCAAGCTTTTCGCATCCACTCATGTTGTGCGTGTTATATTTGTACATAAATGCTGCAATAGTAAGCCGCAATCTTTGTATGATTACGGGGGAAGATTGTTTTGGATTGTTTAGCTGTGAAAATGACCAAAAATAGTAAATTTAATTATTTTGCATTATGATATTTGAAATTCTACTACATAGATAAAATAACAAACTGCTAAGGTGTAGAAATTATAACCCCACAGCCTCACATATATTTTTCAGAGACTACAGCTGACCGAAGACATCTGGGGGAAAAAGGCAAATATCAACAGAAGGTATTTTTCCTCTAAAAAATCGGAACGGAGCTCAGGGGAATCCTGCCATAGCGACGCGTTAGACCTGATCATGAATATGATTTATGTACACGAGAACTTGCTCATGTGATTTTCACGAATGTTCATATACGAACCCTGCTTATTTCTATTAAATATATTAATATCCTTTATGGCATGTTTCTTTTCTCTGTAATATAACAAAATAAAAAAAGTAATTTTCAATATGTTTTCCCCCCCATTTACATGTAATGAAATTTGTAGAAATTTGAGAGCTGTTGCTCAAAAGAACATAGTATCATTTGTGATGAAAAGAAAACACGTTCTTAAATGCACAATAAGCATGCAATTTAAATGCATTTCATAGCAGTTTCATAGCATATTATAACGAAAAGAAATTGGTAATTTTGTGGTAATAGAAAATCAAAATGAATTGTGAAAATAAAACTCAAGTTTTGTGACTATTCGAGGCAATAGTATAAAATTATAGTTTAAGAATTTAATACAATATTCCACCAACATTTGCTGGAAGTCTGACGCAGCTGAAGAAGACAGGAGAAATTCACTCCGTCGCACTCACACTTTTAGCTTGACAGTGGCGTTGCATTTAAAATTTGCATTTGTGAAATTCACATTGCCACTTTTTGTTTTTTGTAAAATCCACTTGTAAGTAGATCTACTTACGACAAGAACAACCGAGAACACTTTTCACACACACACACACACACACACTCACATACACACAGTTCTTCTTTTTAACAATTCGTGCTTGTCATAGTCATATTGTACTTGAAAGTTGGCTAGGGTATTGCCGTGTATGTCGATGTTGTTGGTGCAGTTGTTGTTGTTGCTGTTGTCACACACAACACCAAGATCTACAATCTTTATTTTGCAATTGTGTCTCGCATTTAAATTAAGTGCAAATGACACGAGATTTGTGCTGCTTACTGCTCCTGCTACTGTTTCAATTTCTTCTATATGTATGTATATGTATCTGCTGCTGCCGTTGCGCTTCTACTTCATGCCTTATCATCATACCCCATGCCATTTGATGAAGTACTTAGTAACTGCTGCTGTTGTTTTTTGCCTGGAACTCTATGATGTATACATATAGTATTGTGTATACTTCTTACGCACTCACTTTATACGTTTTGTAGTCTTCGTTTTCTTTTATTATTTATTTATTTTTTCATTTCTTATGAATTTATTGAAATGTTTGTTTGCTGGGTTATTGCATTGTCTTCCTCTACATTTCTTCTTTTTTTTCTTGTTGTTTCTTTTAGAAGAAGCTCAGCTGCAATTTTACGAGTACAACTCCTTGTTGTTCTGTTTGCTGTTGCTGCAGTAGTATATCCTGTCGCAAAATATTATTACTCCATTTCATTTATATAAAATGTGCATTGTATTGTTGTTGTGTGTTGTACCTACTACTTTGTATGGTACACACTTATGCGTTCCATTTCGTTCTTTCGATGCTCGGTTGTTGTTCAAACTGACACTTTACAAGGATTCTCTCAATAGAAACGCAGTATTCGTTGTTTTGTGTTGGCAGTATTCTATTTTTTTTTTTTTTTTTTTTTACAATACATTATCCTCTTGCGTTTTATTTTTAGCGCTTATGTTTGTTTTAAAGCGTATGCTATTGCAAAAATATGTTTTTCGCAGAACTTCTTCCTTTCGCTATGCTGGTGCTCTGCTATGTTTAACTTGGCAATTTCATTTCATTATTGTACATTGCCACTGTCATTTTCATTCAAGTTGCTTAGGTTGCTGTCGTCCTTTTCGCTTTGCTTTGGCGTGAATTGCAGCATCAAGGTCCTGTGTCGCCAACACCGTTGAAACAAACAACAGATGCTGCTCCTATTCATTTTTCATTGTCTTCATATAGTTCGTACGTTGCAGAAGTACTCGGCAGTAGTAAGTAGAGTTGAGAGGGGAAAACAAGAAATAAAAAAACAAAACTAAAATTGCTGTTGTTGTTTGTTTTTGCTGTTTCTCTTGCTCTTGTCATCATTTGCTTGATGACAATATTGAAATTATTTCACAATTTGTCTGTTGTTATTTTTAAATTAATCCACCTGGTTCGCTCGCTATCTTCATTCATTCATTCACTGAATGAATGTTTGAGTTCATGGACTTTCGTTGATTCATTGAAAATTGTTACAGGATTGCAAGGATAATGAAAGGATTCTGTTTAATATCCTTAATCAGAATTACTTATTATTTCTACGTTTAACTGTGTAAAAAAATAAACTTAAGACAGGTAAATATTTTAATCAAACAAATAGAAAAAGACCAGATAAAAAGTTTGGATTATTTACATTATAAAGAAAAAACTCTTTCAAATCAAATGGCAAACAAAAGTTTAGCTCTTGAGTGACACTAAGCAAGACTATTACATTTTTAAATGAATCACTAAAAATATGTACTAAAGAGGTTTGTTAGTATACACATTGAGAACACAACCAAAGTGGAAAACTTCAGCAAAGCTAAGAAGATGAAATAGTGAAACATTTCCTCTCCAGCTGTCCACTTTTTCAGAGAAAATCAGAAATTTAAATATAAAGGTATGGCCTTGTTTGAAGAACTGGACAAAGTAGCGGAGGAGGGAGTAAGTGATAAACTCAATTTCTCAAAGACTTCTTTGTGATTCGAAGAATACGATACGATAAATTGAAGCACTAGAAAAGTACTTACTTTACTTTTAATGGCACAACAGCCCATGGAGGGGGCCATGGAGCTTATCGCATCCACTCATGTTGTGCGTGTTATATTTGTACATGAATGATGGAAGGGACCTACAGTGTAATGCCGAATCCGAACGGCGAAATGAAAAGCTTTTATACTCAAGGCAATTTATACTCTTGCCATTGCCTGCCGTGTAGGAAAATTATTTTTTCTACGTTTTGATTTTGCCTGTGCCGAGATTCGAACCCCGGACACATTGCGCAGCAGTCCAACGCACTACCACTACGCCACAGCGACCACTAGAAAAGTACATTTATTACAAAATCTTAACATATTTTTAGGAGCTTATACGAGTATACACAACTTTTCTGCACAACATTTTTATTCTCTTCTCCGCACATATTTGCACTGCGAAACTTGATACTTATATTTTCTTCGGTGTATGCTAAAAACTTCAAATGGCTACAAGGGAAAATAAGCAATTATCCTATAAATTTTTTTTTTATTTTTAAAATATATTATCAACATCAAAGTGCATAACAACAGCTTGTTCACTGGACAAATACGTACATACAAATTTACCATATAAGAAATAAAAAATAAAATAAAGTTCGCTGAACTGCTCCTTTTTGTCCCGACTTCTATTAACTTTCCACAGACTCTTCTGACCATTAAAATTGGTATTTATTTAAAATGTTGGAAAAAAAATATATAGAATTTCCTTTTTAAACTTTGCATGTGAAACTGTGTATGCATTTATTTAGAAAAGTAAAACAGCAAAATATATTCCAATAAAAAACTAAAAATAAAGCTTCAAAAAGGCGCTTTACTTCACTACTGCTAGTGCCACTCACTCAGACAACAAATGGACTCCTTTCTATCTTCTAACTGCTGTCTACTGAGTGGTAAGTATCCCTTTTTTTGTTTTGCTCTTTCGCGTTGCTCCCTGCATATCATATTCTTACTTTCTTATTGCAAGGACTAAACAGAAAAAAAAATTGGTATTTCGCAAATATAAACAAATATTTTTTCTTATTTTTGTTTTGTACCCATTAAAAGTATGCAGTTTTTTAGCTGTTCGCTCTGCCATACAAAAAGTGCTTGCTGGTGCTTGAAATGGTCCGTTTTTTAATGTATATTGTTGTAGTTGTTATTTTCGTTGCCAATACACACACACATACTACCTCAACCATAGACTCCCTCTTAATAGCATATCGCTTGAGGACAATTTAGTTTATGTACATGTTTTTTGTTTATTTTTGATTTTACTTTACATACTTTCTCGATGTATTGTCTGCGTATTGAGTAGTTATTTATGAGCGTAATTTGACCTTTGGAAATCAATTTGCAAATAAATTTTGTAGAATTTCACTTATGCACTTATGAACGACGACTGGTGTCTGCCTGTATGCTTTACACTACAAAAGTTGATCATCGTCGATAATTTTATTTGTTAGTTCCGTGCCACTTCATAGACTTGAAATACTAAGAATAATTCGATAACAATTAAAAAAAAGAAGATTTTATGAAAACGTTTGGGTCGCTAAAAATGCATCTATTAAAGAATATCTATTTAAATAAATAGTTATGACTGCGCTCTAGTCATACTAATATACCCGAGAAACATTCATTGGTGGTTTGCTGAAACTGATTTTGATTTTTACATCATGTTAGTACATCAAATGCATACCTAATAATCTACCTCAATAATCAATAATCACAAGCACAAATCGGAGACAGTGAAGAAAAGAAAGGAAAGGTATATAAAACGTTGGTGCAATGAAAGTTGCAGCTCCTTTGAAAAGGAGCCACTGATGGGTGGTTTCCAGAGACTTATTCCTGCCTTTGAGAGTGAGTCTCAGCTCAATTTTTCCTACCAAAGTTTTTAATTGATTACTTTATTTTAATTCCCTTTGGAGAGTCAAACTTATGATTTAATAACTTTACTTACTTTACTTTTAATGGCACATTAAAAGTAAAGGAGGAGGGCCTAGGCCGAGCTTTTCGCATCCACTCATGTTGTGCGTGTTATATTTGTACAGTTTAATGCCGAATCCGAACGGCGAAGTGAAAAGCTTTTTATAGCTATTTATACTCTTGTAGGTTTGCCATTGCCTGCCAAGAGGTGTGCCGTAGAGAAAAATTATTTTTTCTACTTTTTCATTTTGCCTATGCCGAGATTCGAACCCCGGACACTCTGCGTAGTAGTCCAACGCATTACCACTACGCCACAGCTAACACAATTAAATCAATGATTGATTTAATTACGTTAGGTTATACTGGTGGCATACATCAAGTAATTTGCACTCAGAGACCGATTGGCTCATTGTTAAACTTGAAAGTGAAAGCTACCGTTGTTCCTTCAGCTCCTCACGTTGAAAAATAATTCGGCAATGTCTCCACTTGAAATTTTAAATTGGTATCAAAATAACATTGATTAAGAAAGAAAGATTACTTTATAAATTTCTAATCCTAAAAATATGATTTACGAGTATGCTTTCTATACTTTCCTTCTGTTATAGAGCATTTGCTTTCACTGGTTACTTGCTTTTTGCTTGAGTATAGAAACTTTATATATTCATAAAAAAAAAAAAAATTATAATATTTCTAAACATGCTTGACCTCAAAATTTTACTCACAGAAAGAATTATGATTATTAAATTTCACCTGACTAAAAGGTCAGTCAGGGAAATAGATTTAATTGTTTTGCAGGTAAAGTTTGAAATCCATCAAAAAAAATAGTAAATATAATTTAAATGCATTTAAAAAAAAAAGAAGTCATCTAGATAAAAGCACTAACTTGACGTGAAAATTAAAACTTCTTAGTTCAAGTCAACATGTAATTTTATAGGGCTACACTTGACCAAACGTATGAAAATAGATTTCAACTGAAAAGTATATTTTCCACATTTAGCTACCTTTACTTTCTAAAGTAATATCTTAATACTTTTTCAGTCTAAGAGAACTTGTATGGCTACTGAGGTTGCGTGTATGCGTTTATACTTTTTTGCACACTTGGTCACTCCATTTAATTAAGGTCAGGTAAAAACCACAATAACCGCTTAAATTCACAATAAATATTTTTGGTTGCTGATATCTCATATTGAAAACATATTACTCGTTTGCTGCAAGACTGTCATAAATCAAAAAAATAATAAAATCGAATAAAAAATAAATCTTTATTTGCTTTATCTTGTTTTAAAAAAAATCATATCTGTATCTTATGAACTTTTTACGTGATAAGAGAACTTGTCCTTACCATTTGCATTAAGCGACAGGTAAATTGAAAAGTTTAAATGCATTTTTGCTCAGAATCTTGCAGCAAATGACCAATATGCAAATTTCATTTTAAAAAATTTCCAAATTAAACAACAGCTTCTGATGGCGGTTTCAAATGGGTTTATAGCTTCTGGCATATTTTTTTTTTTAAATTGAACATAACAATAAAAAAGTTTTAATCAAAAAAATTGGCAAATCAAAAACTAATCGCTTGAAAAATAATTTCTAATAAATAATTTTCTTAATTGCCAACGACTAAAGTTAACCACATTTCTTCTCCAACCATCCAATCGACACCAACCATCAAAGTTAATTAAAAATAGTGCATTATTTTTATTATTAATTCTGAAATATTTATGAAAATGACAAAATATCATTAACTACACAAACACACACAATCACATGAAAATTGCTTAATCTCAACACGTTCTGTTTTGCTGAGGATTTAAGAACAGCTTTAGCACAGCAACAAAATGCAATTGACGCGCATATCTTCAGTTTTGAATTGCATTGGATTTGCACTGCAACTGCATTGCGCTTTGATTTGAAAACCTAATCCCCAGGACATTTCATTCATAGCATGTGACTAGTTGTGACTATGAACGACAAACACACAACCCAGCAAACAAATCAAGTGGAAGATATTTTCTTTTTTTTATCTTTATTTCTTCAGAGAAAGAGTTTCTCCAACACTCAGCCATTCGTACAATCTCTTAGTTATGTAAGTATGTATGTGCTTATCAAGACAACTAAAAATATAAGTAAGTAACTTGGTAAAGGAAGTATGTACATAAATGCAGAAGTGTGTCGTTGTGAAACGATGAGGTTTAAAATAAAATTGTTAGGATTACTGCATGTTGTTGACATTCATAGAAACAAACAAACAAACAAACAAAGTATGTAATTGTAACTATACTCTCTTTTGGGTAATTTCTTCCACTTAAGTTAATCCCCAATAGCTTAAGCCAGACATATTCTTGTTTGATACTTACGAGTGTTACTAGTCTCTGCTACTATTTTGCAGTTTGTTACACACTTACAACTTGCTGTAGTTTTTATTTTTAAAATAACTTAGAAACAAGAAAGTTGAATAATAAAGGGAAAGACAATTTTTGTAACATTCTTTTTTCCTGGGACTACACAAGAAGAAATTGAACATTTTCTTTCAAAACTATTTTAATTTAATATATGAATTTCATACCCCAGAAATCTCTTATCAAATAATTTTTTGTAGTGCTAAATACTTTTTATTTCTTTGCTCTCTTTTCGCGCACTATCTCCAGCAGCACTACATAATATTGTACTCTTCTCTTATCAAAATCATGAATGCATTTACACACATACATACATACGCGTACATAATATATGGCTGCAATTGCAGCATTCATTGGCAGGCAGTATGCACGCAATGACACTCTTTGAAAGTACTTGACTGATAATGCAACAGCAACAGCAACAGCAGCAGCAGCAACAAACCTCTCGACTAACGACTCCCTCCCAGTGGTAAAATATAATTAGATCTGAACAACAGCATTAAAAAAAAATTAATTCTATTTTAGTTCTTACATTCCCTACATACAAATACGAATGCTTTTCTTCTTATCACAAAAATGGCAAATGTGCACTTACGAGCCACTAGTAATTGTGTGCTCATAAGTGTAAGCTTGTGTAGTATAGAGATCGATGAACCTCACGCTTTACATGTGCAAGCATATTGGCTTTATAGTTGCTGATAATAATAATAAAAATGTAAAAAAAAAGCAAATAGCAATGCCTTTGCGCTTTTGTTGTTGGCGACAATAACACTCCAACTGCAGCAATTGCAATTAGAAATACCAGCATTTTTTGCACTTGTTGCTTAAGCGCAATTTGAATGAAACAGCCAGCCAGCCCCAGCCAGTGACAAGAAAGAGAGGCAGGCAGGTAAAGGGAATTATAATTGTTTATGGCTTAATTATTAGAACAATAAAATTTAGATATTCATTATGTAGTAACAGTTTTATGCAGTTGTAAAATTGATAAGAAAAATGAAATATTAGTCAAGTCCCCGGTGTGCAATAGTTACCGAATTCCTGTAACGAAGGTATAACAAAAAATATTGCTGTCCTTGAACATATTCTAGGGCATATGCTAGACTTAGAGAATCCTCCTATTGCATGTGCATATGCATAAATGTTGCAGCTACATTAACTCGTATGTACGTATATATTTAAGCAGTAACAATAAAGACGATGTCATTAAACTTACGCCACAAAACAAAGCACAAAAGAAATCAAACAACAAAACTAAATAAACTTAAACAAGAAATAAAATTAATTGGCTGTTTATGCTCACTTAATTGCCATCAACTTAAACATGTAGAAGAGAAACTACCCGACTCCATAACGAAGAAAGGAAGGAAGAAGCAGCTTCAGTTTTCAGACTCCAGCTCAAAATTATTGAAAGTTTTTATTTTAGTTACTGTAGTTATAAAAAAAATCATAATTTAAGAAGAAAAAGGGAGAAGCATATTCTTTAAATGAAACTTTCTAAGAGTTAAGAAAACTCATTCAAAAAATGTGTAAAAAAAATTTTAATTCAGTTAACAAATGCATAAATGAAAAACTTGTTGAGAGAAAAGGAAAGAGACCAACCGAGAACACATTAAAAAGGTCTGCATTTTAATTAGAACATTAAGGATTTAAAAAAAAATGTAAGACTTCTATAGTTTGAAATGAAAATCTTCTCAAGAATAGCCAACTTTTTTCTACTCATTTTTTCTAGAAACTCACAAAACAAAACAAAACAAACATCCCGCTTTGAAAATTCATAGCGAAAGTTTGATTAAAAATAAAAGTTTTTAAAGAAATTTTTATGTGCAGTTTTTCCCCCCCCCCCAACTTCTTTATAAAACACAAATAGAAATAAGATATGTAGATGCAAAAACAAAAAAGTTTACATTCTTTGCACATTAATGCAAAAATGTAACGAAAAAGAAAAATTATTTAAGGACACACAGAGTAAAAAAAATTCTAGCATTGCTTCAGTTGCAGTTACCTTATTCAAATTCTTTCAAATAAATTTTCCCATTGAGACCAGCACTTTCCAAAATTGAACTTTTATATAGACTGGTGGCCATATCTAAAGCAACCAGAATAAAATATCGATATTAGACAACAAAAAGTGGTATATATTACACAAAGACGGTAATTTTTTAAATTTTTATAAATGATATTTTATGTATTTCAAATTAAAAAAGAAATAAAAATATTAATTCATTACAAAATTTTTTTACAATCGAAAAAACCAAATTGACCCAATTTTTGTGTGGTCATAACTAAAGCAACTTTCACAGTCCAACTTAAAATTATACAATAATGTTAATAATCGATAGCATAACCCTTATTTTTTTTTCTTTCGTTTTTGGGTCTCCTTACTGTGAAATTTTTGTTATCTGAGCCCTTGATATTGAACTTTGACTCATCTGAGAACAAAATATTTCTCTATTGAGCAGTATCCCAACTGATATGTGCTCTCGCGAAAGCTAGCCGGGCCTTGCTATTTTTTTTGGAAATAAATGGCTTCTTTGATGGCTTTCGAGCGCATAGACCAGCTTCCACCGCTCGTCTCCGTACAGATCTTGCGCTAATACCGAAAGATAACTCTCTCACCAATTCAGTTGAGGTTACAAAAGGCTTTTTTTTATTTCTCGAACAATTCTTTTGTCAACGCGATGTGTTGTTTTTCGTGGCCTCCCTCCAGCATTTATTGTCACTACTAGAACCAGTTGCAAGAAATCTGCTTATTATTCGAGAAATCACTGATTTTTCTGTTGAAAACTTCTGCGAAATATTTTTTTGGGATAAACCGTTTTTATAATCATTTATAATTTGTTCTTTAACCGTATTACAATACTTGTTTCTAGCCATTTTGATAATTTTATTTTAATTGCCTCATTCTAGGCGACTATATAGCCACCGCCATCCAATCAAAAAACCTAAATCATTTACTTTGATTGGAATTGAAGACTCTTAATTGCTACTTCTAATAGATTATAGAAGTAACAGTAACAGATCGACTGAGCGCGGGCTCAGTTGGCAATAGAGAAGTAGAGCCCTCTCTCGACTGACGAAAATAACGTTCGATAAGTCCCTTATCCTTCCCGTCCTAATGATGAGAGGCTGTTAGGAGCGTTCGAGAGGAAGATACTCCGTAAGATCTACGGTCCAGTATGCGTGGACGACGTGTATCGAATAAGATGGAACGATAAGCTGTATGAACTGTACGCCGACACTGACATAGTCAAGCGTATAAAAATCCAGCGGCTTCGCTGGCTGGGTCATGTTGAGCGAATGGAAGAAAGCGCTCCGGCTAGAAGGGTGTTTTATTCGAACCACGGTGGAGGAACACGCAGAAGGGGACGTCCTAATCTCCGTTGGAAAGACCAGGTGCAGGGCAACCCGACTGCACTTGGCCTTATCAACTGGCGCCAGCGCGCGCATAGCAGAGGCGACTGGCGAGGCTTTGTAGAGGCGGCCAAGACCGATCATCGGTTGTAGTGCCAGTTAAGTAAGTAAGTAATAGATTATATGATGAATTTACCTTCTGTTTATGTAAACTAATGTTCATATAATCCCAGTGAGTTCTTAGTTATATCATGTAAGTAATATTACAAGAAAGGGAACTCGGCCAAAAGAAAGTAGAAATTATTAAATGAAAATCAGACACATAACAGATAACACACAATACCTATTTAAGTATAATTAAAAACTAATTAAAATAAAAATCATTAAAAATAATATAAGCTAAAATTTACAATTCAGTCAGCTCGAAAGGTGATCGCTCTATTGTCTGCAAGGAATATTTGAACATATAATACACTCCTACTTTATTTGCTCGTCTAACAAAATAAAAAACAATCCAAAAAAAAACCCGCCAGACATAATGAAAATGTCAAAAATAAACACCATATTAAAAGTAAACCGCAAAACGAAGTACGATGAGAGTAGAAAGAAGTCAGCTCTAATGAAATTGAAAGTAACTCAAAAGAAAAACTTGACGTTGTCGTTTAATGTACTTTAAAGTTAATAAAAAGCAGTAATATTTGCGTTGAGTATGTGTGCAAACACACACTCGCACACACATTCACACACACACTTACGTTTCTTTTGAAAAGAAGCTAATAATATATGCACAACGTCTCGAAAAGTGCTCAAGAGTATGTGTGAAAACATTGACATTATTTAAGCCACTAATCGTTAGTTGTGCTCGTTGGTTCGTGTGTTGGTACTTAGTAGTAACTAGAAAAGACAAAAGCTTCCATTGAGTGGCAGGATAGTAAAAAAAAAAATATATATATATGAAAAGCGCGAAGACTCTGCGTATGATAAATACAGGTAAATGTATGCAAGTAAGTGGCAGCAACAGCAAGGAATCACATATGCCAAAGAAGCAAAAGAAATAGGAAGAGGAAGCTTCTGTAAGACTGCAATAATTTTAACTAAAGGGTGTTTTTTTTAGAAGTGTGGTTTTCAAGAAAAAATAGAACGCATATAATTTAATTTTATGGTCAAGAATTTAGCTTTATTATAAAGATAAGGATTTGCCATTATATTTTAAAAACGATTTCGAGCAAGTGGCCGCCGCGGCTGGTTTGAATAAATTCCAGCCGAGAGGCCCAATTTTCGACCACTTTTTGCAGCAATTGGGGCCGTATGTCAATAATAACGCGCGAATAATCTGTTCCAAGGCGTCAATCATCTTAAGTTTATCTGCATAGACAAGCGACTTCACATAACCCCACAAAAAATAGTCCAGTGCTGTTAAATCGCACGATCTTGGAGGCCACGCCACAGGCCCACAATGAGAGATAATGCGCTCACCAAAAGTTTCCTTCAATAAATTGATTGTTTCGTTGGCTGTATGGCATGTAGAGCCGTCTTGTTGGAATCAAAGGGCGTCCACATCAACATCCTCCAATTCATGCACGAAAAAGGCATTAATCATGGCTCTATAGCTTTCCCCATATACTTTAACATTATGACCGGCTTCATCTTTGAAGAAATGTGGACCAATGATTCCCTCTGCCCATAGAGCACACCAAGCAGTGACTTTTTGAGGCTATAAAGGCGTCTCGACAATGGCTTGTGGATTATGATCACTCCAAATACGACAATTTTGCTTATTAACGTACCCACATTCAACCAAAAGTGAGCTTCATCGCTGAACAAAATTTTCTTGTGAAAATCGTTAGAATGGTTCGCATTATTTTGGTAATAAATTGGCACGATTTGCAAACGTTGTTCAGGAGTAAGTCTATTCATTATGAAATGGCAAACCAAACTGAGCATAAATCAAGTGACAGCTGTCAAAAAGACCAACTCCGAAAAAAGTATTGCCAGATTGAAAACCACACTTCTATAAAAAACACCCTTTAGAAAGAAAATTTCAAAGAAGTAAAACGTCAATAAACACACACAGACATGTTAAATACATACTAACACATGCAAATGTGTTTGTTTGCATTGTATGTATGTAGTTGTAAAAGTGTAGATGTGTTTTAGCTTGTTAGAACTAATTAAATATGCTAATAAGCGAATATGATACCTTTTATGCGTGTGTGTATGTGTGTGTGTTTGTTTGGATAGCGAAGAAAAAGTTGAATTAACTTTCGAAAGGATAATGACACTAATATGAATATGCGGGTATATAATGTTGAGTATTCAATGATGAGAAACTAACGCTTAATACTACAAATTTTAAAAGAAATCTTGAAAAAGGAGTATAGAATATTATGAAAAGAAAACATTGAACAGAAAAGAATTTAACAGCAAAATATATTAGATATTAAGTGCAAGGCATTACCGTGGCATTACCATGCCTTGTTATATATTTTATATAGGTATATATTTGATATAGTATTTATGAGGGTATTAAGGACTGCGTCGAATAAAATTGTGCTTTACATTTCTTCCCATACTGTTCTATTGAAAGATTCAAAAACAATAATTTTTATCTTAGTAGCTTTGAATTAAATGTCAGAAACTATTAATTAAAGACAATAAAAATTTATTTAACGCGAAAATGGCAAACAAAGTGGAAGTGCGAGAAAATATTATTAAAATTTTTCAAAAGCAACCTCACTGGCCATTAAAAAAAATTGCCAAAGAGGTAGGGGTTAACCCTAAAACCATTTTTCGCGTTATTAAACTTTTTAAGGAAGAACTGCGTATTGATCGGAAGAAAGGTTCTGGTAAAAAGAAGGGGCCACATGACTATAAGAAGGCGAAGAACGTTATGACCATTTTAAAGAGATATCCAAACATTTCGGGAAGGAAATTGGCGGGGAAGGGTGATTGCTCAGAATCTTTCGTGCGCAGGACTAAGAAGGAAGCTGGGCTGAGTACGTACAAAGTTCAAAAAGTTCCGGATAGAAACGCCGTGAAGAATGAAACCGCAAAACAACGAGCGAAAATGCTGAGCCGAGATTTTGTCAAGAAATTTGAATGCTGCATAATGGACTATGAAACTTATGTTTTAGCGGACTTTTCCCAGCTACATGGCCAGGAATTTAATACAGCTGATTCTCGAAAAAATGGCGCTTAAAAATTTAAAGCCCAAAAAAATTGCAAAATTCCCAAAGTTGTGGTAAAAGGAGCAGCACATTCTTGAACGCTTGCAAAAGATTGCTTCCACTTTTACGCCAACATGAAGTGTCCACGTTTTTTTGGCCTGACCTCGCTTCATGTCACCACAGCAAAACGGCCTTAGAGTGGTTCCAACGGAATGAAGTGATTTTGGTGCCTAGAGAAGCCAATCCACCAAACTGTCCAGAACTAAGGCCGATTGAGAGGTACTGGGCTTTAGTCAAAAGGGAGATGAATGCATCAAAAAAAGTGGCCAAAGACCTTCAAGATTTCAAAAGAAAGTGGTCTGCAGCAGCTATGTCGGACACTACCATAAAAACATTAATGGAAGGGGTTCCTGAAAATTTAAACTTTTTATTAAAAACTAATAATTTGTGGTTTCTTGTTTGTATTTTTTTAATCTAAAAATAATTTGCAAAATAAAATAAAATAGTTTAAAAAAATCGGACTACTGGTTCAAAAGATTTCATCTTTCCTTATGAAGAAAAATGTTATAATCAATGATGAGTAACTCACGAATAAAATGCTCAATGAAATCTACTAAAACTGTTAAAAGATATCTTGAAAAGGGAAGCCAAAAGTTAAGAGTAGAAAAGAATTCTGCTACAAAATATATAAGAAAATAAGTGCAAAGCATTACCACTGCATTACCGCAAGTTCTTTCTCAATGAAATTCAGTTTAAAATGTCAGAGTAGAACAAGTACCATTAAAAGTAGATATACATATATTTTAAATATGAAGATACATTGTTTGCAGGATTATTTTTGAATGTAATGCTAAGAAAATAAAGGTCTAAAAATCTCATTGAGAGCTATACTACAAATTATAAAACAAAATCTTGATAAAGAAATGTAAAAAGTTTAGAGTAAAAAAAATTTAAAAAATATGTGCAAGGCATTATCGATGCATTACCATGCTCCATTTCTCAATGAAATGCAGTTTAAATAGCCAAAATAGAAAAAAGCAGGTAAGAATATCAAATAGGAATATAGGCATGCATATATCAAATATACGGGTATTATATGTAGATATAATGTTGAATTCAATGATTTAATATATACATACACTGGCGGTCACGAAAACCGCACCACTGGCAACACTTTTTTAATATGTAAAAATTTTGGTAATTTTCTTAGCTTTTCTTGCTACGATAAAGGGGATTTCCCGGTTAAAATTTCACCAAATGTGTTGACAGCCGAAATTAGTAGTTCTAGTGCATTTGTTTAAAGCAGAAAGGTTTTATGTGAAATAAGTGCAGTAATGAGTGCAAAATATAAGCAGCTGATACATGACAAAAAATATACTTACATTAGTGGACAAGGACATTCCTACCGGACAATTTCTGGAATTGAAATTGGATAGCTCACATTCCACAATTATCCGTTAAAAAAAAAAAAATAATATTATGGAGTCCCAGGAGAGGAAAAAACGATCTGCAACCAGTAACAGAATTGCTAGCTTTAAAAAAAAAAAATATTAGCACAAAGGATCGATTTAAAATTATCGATTCAAAAGTGCAGTAACTATTCGAGCCGAACTAGAAACCTATCATTGCGTAAATATTAGTGTTGAAACTGTACGCAGGAGACTTGGTCTAAAAACTATAAAAACTGGAGCAGTGGCGTAATATCATCTGGTCTAATGAAAGCAAATTTAACCTGTTATGCGCCGATAATTTGCCGTACGTGCGCCGTTCCAATGATGAACGTTATAAAGAAAACTATATTGTAAAAACAGAGAAATTCCCACAGAGCCAGATGATTTGGGGATGCTTTTCCTACTACGTACGTGGTCCTTTGTACTTTTTAGAAGCAACTATGAAAGCTAAAAAATACGGGCAAATCATAAAGGAACACTTAGTGCCAGCTCTTGAAGAACATTTATCCTGCAATATGAACGTAATTTTCCAGAAAAAAAAAAATTAAAAACAGAACAATTAAAAAAAAATATAAATAAAAAATATTCACGGACATCGGAATTTCACGCCTGACTTGGCCGGGAAACTCGCCCGATTTGAATCGTATCGAGCACTTATGGCATATTATGAAGCGCAAAGTTGCTGACCAGAAGCCCGAAAATACAAAAAATTAATTTTAGCATTAAATTATTTGTATGTACTTAGTAGGGACGTAAATAGTGTTACAACATTGAACACACCCATTCCAATAGTAGAATTCAACATACCCTGTTATTACCACATGGTTTGTGAAAGCTAACCTCCATAGCGTTAGTCTGTAACGGGAATTTAAAATTGTGTCAGCTAACACCATGGAGTGGTCAAATAATGACAACCGTATCGCTGTTACAGCACTTTTTAAGTGTGAAATGAAAAAAGGCGATATTTTCAAAACGCTTTACTCCGCCCACTCGAGATTAGTCGCATGTTCGTCTACCGGTGCATAAAACTGTTTGAGGAGGCTGGGGATGTCAAAGACCACCACCGGTCGTGCCGTCCACGTACAGTTCGCACGCCGTAAGTCATCAAAGCCGTCAAATCAAGAACTCAGCGAAATCTGCTTCGAAAACAGAAAATCATGAGTCGAATTATTAAAAAAGACTTGAGACTTGGTGCCTTCAAACGTCGCACCGAACATTTGTTGACTGCAGCTTTGGAAAAAATTCTGTAGAAAAATCCAAACGTCTTTTGGTGAAGCACGCTGATGACGTAAAGAAAAATGTTGTTTACGGCTGAAAAAATTTTTACAGTGCAGGAAAAATTTAACAAGCAAAATGATAGGGTGTATTCACGGTTATCTAAGGAAGCATCTGGCTAGTTTTGGAACCATTCCCTGTGCCGTGGACTTTTCAGCAGGATTCTGCGCCAGCTCATAAGGTCAAGACGACCCAGACCTGGCTTCAAAACAATTTGCCAGCTTTCATTTGCTCTGAAGAATGACCGTTTGGCAGCCAGTGCGACGTAAGACGGCCAGTGCATGAAGGCCAAGGGATGGCAGTTCGAATAAGTAATTGCTTTTTGTATAAAATATATATTAATAAATATTTTAAAAAATTGGTCCAAAAAAAATAATTATTTTAAATTTTATAACATCAAATGTGTTTAACAGTATTTATGTCCCTGCTAAGTATATTCATTGAGGTATAAACAAGTATACTTATTAAAATTAAAGCAAAATCTTGCAATGCGGCAAGTTTCAAGTATAAACTAGTTTTGCATCAAAGTTAGAATATAAGAAAGTAAATGCAAGGCATTATCACTGCATAGCCATGCCTTGTCTCTCAATGAAATACAGTTTAAAAAGCCAGAATATAACAATTGCCCTTAAAAGTACATATTTACATTGTTAGCAAATATCAGTGTTTGTTGAATGGAATAAATTTTCGGCAACCATAGTTTTGTTATTTTAAGCAGAATTTTTTGTTACCACTTGACTTCCCTCTCTCTCTCTCTCTCTTTCTCTCTCTCTTTCTCTCTCTCTCTCTCTCTCTCTCTTTCTCTCTCTCTCTCTCTCTCTTTCTCTCTCTCTCTCTCTCTCTCTCTCTCTTTCTCTCTCTCTCTCTCTCTCTCCTGAAAACTGATAAGCAAAATATTGTTTGTTCTGAAACTTTTTGTAATACACACCGAGTTACCACATGCCCATTTAATTATTTATGTAGCCAAAACATTTACAGCAATTATGTTTTCTTTATCTTGAATAATAATAATGCCACAACAATTCAACGCACAACAAGCATATTAAAACTTTATAAGAACATCTTTTTGGCATCAACTTTATCGCTATGGAGCATAACCAAGAACAAAGTGTGTGTGCAAATGATAAGCAGAAGATGAAGGCAATCCTCCTTTTAGTTGTGTGAACTGTGAATGTCTACATGTTACACTTAGTATCCGAAATGCAACGTCCGTCCATTAGAATTGTCAGTAAAGCACTTGTGAGAGCGATTATGTGTGTGTGTGTGTGTATGTGTGAATGAATGAATGATGCCTTAAGCAGCATGTAAAGGACATGTGTGAGTGTGTATGTGTGGATGTAAATGAACGAAAATCGTCTTAAAGTTTTCTCTATGTCTGTCTGCCTCACTGTTGCTAATCTGCAAAACATGCGTGTGAATTTCTGATGTACGTGGAAGATGCACACACTTAAAAACACATATATAATAAGTACATACATATATACGTAATATGTATGTAAACAAAAATTCAGTTATATTAAAGTTTAATTATGTACTTATATATACACAATGAAAATACATAAAACTTGGCTAAGTTTTCCAAATTATAGAAATACGTAGAAACTTTATGATTATTTCGAAATTATGAATTTCTAAATTTTAAATCAACCAGAGAAGTTTCCAAGGTCTCTTATCCGGAGTGGTGATGTACCGTCGGTTTAATCTGTTAGCTTGACTGCTCCTTAAAACGATTTAGCCAACAGTCCACTTGTAACAATGGCGCCCAATGTGAGGCCATGTACCAAATGACACCTTGAATAGTTTTTCAGCTTCCCTCAATTGGAAAATTTTAGCGCACAGCTTTACTTGTTCGCCATATTCTGTTATTTTGGTGAGTTCTATTTATCTTTCCATAATCTAGGATTTCATATGACTAAAAGCCACACGAGTGTGAGTACATGTTATATTTGCTAAATCGTTTTTTGAAACAGTAGTTCATGTTTTGGGATTATTGCACTTGTACTCCACACACACACACACACACACACACACACACACACACACATACACACACACATACACACACACATGCTAAATACATTAAATTTAATTTTCTCATCCAAAAAGTTCAACACATTTACTGCTACCTACTTCCATATGCCTTTGATAAACTCAACTTTCACTCTCCTATTGTGTGTGTGTGTGTGTGTGTGTGTGTGTGTGTGTGTGTGTGTGTGTGTGTGTGTGTGTGAGTGTGTGAAATGAAAATTGCTTTACCCGCATACATAAATTTTACTCCTACTTTTGGTTGAATGGTCAATGCCTTTACCCCGAAAAAGCAAGAAGCAGAAAAAACACATTCATTGTCCTTTCACTACATACAAAAAAAAAAAAATTGGAAAAAAACAAACCGAAAAAAATTTGTACACTGATTTTTCTTTTTTCTTATTGTATGTATTTTAGCTGAAAAACAGCGGCAGCAAAACTCTCGTATATACAGTGAAGCCAGCAGCAAGCTTGATGGCATGCATGAATAAAAATATCGCAGAGCTAACAACATTTTCAACACTTATCGCACCTCGTTTAATACAACGTCATTATTATCGGCATCAAAAGCAACAGCAACAGCAACAGCAACAGCAGCAGCAACGACAACGACAACGACAACGACAACGACTACAACAGTAGCAGTGGAAGAAAGAAGCAACACCGGCATTACCGGCGCCACGATGCATACACAATGCCCTCAGTCAGTTTTTTAACCTTACCTTACACAACCATGAGAAGTCTTTAAAACTAAATTCCTTTACGTGTATTAGTGTGTGCGTTTGTGTATGTATGTGTGTGTGTTTGATTAATTGCACTGGAACGTTCTGTGGCATTTTTATTTTTGTCTATTGCTTTTGGGTCAGCAGTAAAGCAGTTCAAGCTAGTAACGCAGCAAGCAATGAGGGAAGTAGCGTACGTAACTTCTGAATACTTGCAATTCATAATGAATGCCTGTTGCTGCTGCTCCTGCTGCTTATTTTTGCTTAGATGTGGTTGTTGCTACGGCTGCGGCTCTCTCGTTGCTGTTGCTGCTTCTAAAATGAGCTCGCTAATTATTAATGTAAATGTTGTCGTTCTTAATGATGCAACGACCTGTAAGTGGATGGTAGTGGTAAAAGTTTAAGGTTTGCTGCTGTTGCTGGGCGTTGGTTGATGAGTGCTTAGTTATCTTAACTATCATCATCTGGCGTGTTGTCACAATCTACCATCACCAAATTAATGAATTACCTAAGTCCGCCCCACCGCTACTGCTGTTCCTCACACTTACTTATCTCACTCAAATTGTTGTTAAACATGACGATGATCGCAATTTAGTTTAACAATGAGTTTTTATTGTCACGAGTCTCACGTTTTGCTGGTTGCTGTTGACAATCACTTTCGCTTTTATTTTTGTTAAAAAAAAAAAACAAAAGAAAACTAAAGAAAACTGATGCGGTGATGATTATATTGCTACAACACAAATCTGTTGTAGACATGCGAATAAAATTTATGTTGATATTAGCTAGATGAAGTTATTAGCTAAAACACTTGAAACAACGAATGTGATGTGACGACAACAAGTGAAATTTTAATGAAACATTTTAAAATTTCATAAAGAAAAAATTCATAACTTCTTTGAGTCTAGTCTTCTGTTACGTTTAGCTTATGTCACGTGGTAAAACTGTAGTTAAATGCAAAATAATGTTAATGAATAAACGAAAGAATATTAAAAATAAATGCAAGGT
Organism: Palloptera scutellata; assembly: GCA_958295655.1. NCBI lineage: Eukaryota > Metazoa > Arthropoda > Insecta > Diptera > Pallopteridae > Palloptera > Palloptera scutellata. Next base: position 41,069,915 of record OY282450.1, on the reverse strand, counting down.
ACAATGTCAGCGACAGAAGCCACTTCCTGAGTTGTATGCAGAGAGAAGAGAGAAACGAATCGGGGGTGCCAGAGATGAGAGTCTTTTAGCCTGACAATAAGCAACCGACGCATCGCTTTTAATTTAAACAAACGACTGCAACTTTCTAAGTCAAGTACAAAGAGAGAGAATCGAATCCAGAGATTTTAGAGATGAGATGAGAAGGCTACGGTCTAATTTTATATGAAAAATATTACTTGAAAATCAAATTAATTGAAATATATGTCTGTAGCTGCTAGGTTCGAAGAGAAAAAGTAGAATGAAAGGCGGTACACGTCCATCGCAACCATTAAGTTGGTGTAATTAAATTCAATTTATTTTTCTTCCTCTTGCAGGCAGCACCATATTTACTAATGGTGCACAGCAAAACTAGTGCCATGACTTTAGACGACAGTCATGCCCTGTGTGTGGCAATGGATAATGTCCTTTGGGTATGTTTTATATGAGGCTATAAGAACGCATACACAAGACACAAACACATATGCACACATAAAAACACTATAAACATATAGTAAAATATGCAGCCAGTACCACTTTGGTATAATAAAATTACTTAAATAGTATGGCGTATGTACTTGCAACGTACACGTGTTTAATGTGAGTGTCGTATATGGGTGTGTGTGTATGTGTGTGCTATATATATATTTGTGGTGCAATTGATGGTGTACTAAAAACCACAGCATAATTAAATTTTATAAATATGTTGGTGCATGTTTTTTGGTGTTGTTTTTTCTGGAATACTTGAATAAGCGAAGAACATAAAAGGAGACATTTTTGGAACTATAGAGAGGAGTGGAATAAAGTAAACTGATGGAATGTCTACATGCTACATACATACATGTACATGTGCAGGCTTCTGCAAAATATTAAATTTCTTAAATTTCTTTCAATAATAATTTTTATAAATTTTTTTTACAAATTAATAGAATTTTCTCCAAAATCATCTCAAGAGAATACTTTAATTTAAATACTCAATACTGCCAACAATTAATAAAAAGAATTCAAAAAACAATGCAGCACCCAAAGTGTACACGAAGGTAAAATAATAATTGAAGACAGAGAAACTTGTTGAAGTGTTAAAGGAAAATAAAGAATGTGTCTACTATGTACATGTAAAAGGCGTTTTCCTCCAAGTAGATAAAGAAAAAATGTGAAAAATGGATTTGTGCTGCATCTTTCATTATTTCTATGTTTCAGCTTACAGGTGCTGAACACTGTAAAATAAATTTCTCTCTTCAAGTATAATTAATTTTGTTGATGTTTGAAAAAGAAGCAAAGTAAAAAACGAAAAAAAAAAATCTCAAATTTCATTGAGCTATTCTTTTTTTTTTTTTACTTAATATAAATACAAATCAAATAAGTATAAAAAAGTGCAAATAATGAAGAGCGCAGTGCACTGAGAAAAATAAAAACCAATAAAATGTAATGAAATCGAAATGTCTGAACGAGCAATGACCTTTTGCTTCGTTTGCTTTTTTAATCGGCACGCTTTAATGTTAAAATGCCAAAAAAGAAATAGCGAGCAAGTAAAGAAGCAGCAGCAGCAGGAACAGCAACTTCTGCAGATACAAGATAGATTGCAGGCGCATAAATTTCATCAAAAACACATAAGTAGATAAAAAAAAAATTACTTCTCAATCCAAGCATATAAAAAATAAAAGAAAAAGCAGCACACTCAAAGAGAAAATAATAATAATGTTCATCAACAATAGCAGGGGACGAGCAATGGGAATAGGAGAAAGAGTAGTTGCTGAGGGATAAGGAGCGGTATCAGAAGTTTTAGCATAAAAATAAGAAGAAAATAAGGATAAAAACGATATAGAAAGTTAAATCAATAAATAAAGCATAAAAGCAGTTATCCTCAAAACGAAAATCGACTGTGAGTAGAAAAAAATGAGCAGTGCAGTTTGACTGCTGCCGTTACTAACCTCTCCTCGATTTTTCATATAGAGAAAGAACGATATACAAGTAGAGAGAGAGGTGTCTCTCATAGATACTTGCACATCCTGCAGCCGCCAATAATGTCAACGTCATTAAATCAATGTTAAAAAGGTATTCAAGAGGAGTGTGTAAAGCAAAGCAAAGAGGATTCTACATAGTACGAAACGGAAAGAGAAGAGACCTTAAGCATACGCTTTCAAGCACGCACTACCAATCCCACTACTCAAAGATAAATAGCGCAACGGCAAGGACGATGAACAAGCATCACAACAACAATGACAGCAAAAATGTCTATGCTTTATCAAAGGCAACAACAATCGAAAGTTTATTGTTGTTGGTGGTCCATAGATAGAACATACATAAACTGCAAGTTGACTATAAGCTGATCAGACTTTTTTCTTTAGCTTAAAAGGAAAGTGTAAGCAGCCAAATGAAGTGTGTGTGTGTGTGTGTGTGTGTGTGTTTATGTGCTGGTAAAAGTAGAAAGGACAACATTAAAAATGATGTCGATAGCATTGCAGTGACATTAACGTTGAACGATAGCATTGTAGGTAGACATTGAAGAAACAGCAAACATGAAATGGGCGGGAAAGCATCGAGAGTGAAAGAGAGACGGAGAGAGACATTGATTTTCTGCTTGCTGTGCCGTTGCTGTTACTCGTACAACGGGGAGTATGAGTAACCTGCAACTTGGGTTGTGTTCGACTTAATTTTCAATTGATATTTTTTACAAACAAGCTGAATTTTCTAGATGAATTTGATTAAATTATATAGCGACAAGTGCAGATTTTGAGGATATTTTAGATTTAATATCGTGTGCAAAAAGTAAAACAAAATATCATTTATAAGTTTAATGAACTTGAATTCAATTGTTTGCATTGAAAAATAAAATATTTTTAAACAACTTCAGTCACTTTAATACTATCGATCGTTATTGGCCTTGTGTCGTTGTCGATGCTGAGAGAATAAGCAAATGGAGTAAAAGGAATCGTAAGCAGTGTTAAAGGGAATAACAGTAACACAAATCCTGTAGACAAAACAGTTTCCAACATAAAAATAAGGAAGTATAGTTAGAGAAAGAAAATTGACAAACAGTAGACGTGAGCAATATACTTACCATATAAGTACAATATTGAAATCACTTTATTCCAGGAATTCAAAAAGTCAATTGGAATTATGTAGAATTGCTTAAGTCAAATAATCATTTCCAGTGTTTTAGAATACATGTACAGAAGCCAAGCATTGGACTTTGACGATATATTCATTTAAAGAAGTCTGAAACAGGTGTATAATTAAAATTTCTGGTACTCTTTCACAGTATAAAGTCAGACACTATACCTAACAATCTCCATATAAGATCGCGATCATGAAAGAAGTTCAATTCTATATCGATATTTATAATAATTTGGTAATCTTTGTTCGTATGTTTGAGTTTATCTGTATAACTACTGACTCGATTTAAGAAATCCTTTCGGATGACCCTCGCCGTTTGAACATAGGCTATATTTTAGTTGAATTTAACAAGTGGGTGTGGTACCTCCCATTCAAAATACATATTTAAAATGACATAATTGAGAAACCATAAGTAAGTAGTTAAGAAGACAACAAAAATTTGTAGTGCCAACTGATTCATTGGAAACTTACCACGTTAATTGACGCGACCATTACCTCATTGGGCAGAATTGGGTGTGCCACCATTCCACACAAAGAAAAGAACTGAAGTGAAGAAGCTGAGACACCATAGTTTGAAAGAAATTGACGTTTTGTGTGAGATAGCGGTGCGCTGGGAAAACTGATCAAAATTTTCTTCTCTTTTGGGTGAATGGGTGTGGCATTTTCTATAGAAACATAATATATTTATATATGATGTAACGTAACTGGAAAAGCATAGGAGTAAAGAATACAATGACAGTTTACATAGGAGAGTGCTATGTTGGTAGTAATTATTAGACAGAATTTGGTCATTATTGAAAATGTGGGCTTGACACCATCCACACAAAGAATAATATACTTGACATTCCAATATTCAGGAAGAAAGTAATAAAGGTTTCTGCGTTAAAACTATGTGTTAGTAGTCTTAACTAAGAAGAAGAAGTTGGACAAGAGGGAGTAGATGTACCCATGAAAATTACAATTTCATTACTTTAGCTAACTTGTTTGTTGTTATAATTTTCGTATTGCCTAAACTTTGCCAAAGCCCAACAGCGAAACTAGTCGTGATATTTCTGAAACCAAACTATATTGAAATTCTAATTATTTATAAGTGTGAATACTTTCAACAAGTTCATCTACCCACTAACTGCATTGATTTGCAATAAGCTCAAAAACAAAAACCCAAGATCAAAAAAAGAAAAGAGGCGACTATCAAAGTGTCAATAAAAAAGTAAACTTTATGAGCTTTTTTCGTTCACATAAACAAATAAACGCAATGCAATTTTCTCTTACAAATTTAAAACTTAAACAAATTTGCATGGGCAAAGCGAAAATCAGACGAAAAAAAATCCAAGCTAACAACAAAAAAATCAACTTCACTTAATTCAAATGACATTTAAAAAGGGTACCTCAGTCTCATAAAAAATAATGAAAAAACAAGAAACCAAACGAAACGACTAAAAAATGACCGTTGTCAAAGAAAAAAATAAAATAAAACGAGAAGAATAAGAAGAAAGTTAAATAGAGAATCAAAACCAGCAAAGAGCATCATCATTTCGCTGCTGCAACATACAAAGAGACGACAAACCGACAGGTCAAAATTGTAAGGATTTATAATGGATCAGCAGCTGCAGCATCAAGCAAACAAGAGCAGCAGCAACAAAATGTTGTTAATGGCCATTGACTTTTTATTTGTATGCAGCAAATACACAACAAACATACGTAAACACCATACGTATTAACGTTTAAAAAAAAAGGACATAAACACACACATTTCCACAAAAACGAGAACTTAACTCATGAACTCAAAACACACAAAAAGCTTGTTTAAATAATGAACCCACATTTTTAAATATCTGTTGTCGTTGCTTCGTTATTTTTATAATGGGTGATAAAGGGAAAAAGAAATACCGCCAACACTTTAAACGAATTTTAAAAAAGACGAAATTTTGGAAATTTCGCTTCCATCAATCAATACACAAAATCTCAACAGATTCTGTGTCTCTTTCTTCTAATTGGTGTTAACGATTTTGCGGTTAATGAATTGAATGAATGCGAACTTTTTCTATACACAGGTAGGTATCAAGAGCACAGCAAGCAAAAGGCTGGCAGAGACAGACTCAGGCAGGCTGGCAGGCAAGCAGGCAGGCAATTTAAAATAAAACAGTTCAGACAAGTTCAATGACTTTCCGTTTATTGAAAAATCAATAGAAATGCAAGCGAACAGAAAAGGGTTTAAAAAAGAGTTTATTGCTAAGAAAACAAAGCACTTTTAAACAAGTATACATATTTAAGTGTTGAAATAAATTAAAGAGAAAAGTTTATGTTTTTTTTTTTAAACAAAACGAAAAAGTGTGGGAAAGAAATTCAGCAAAATTATTTAAATGCCGTAGTTCTAACTGGGAAAGGCACAATTTAATTGTCGAACGTTACTTTAAAAAGTTTTTAAACTCACATTTTATTCATATTAAAGTAATATGATTTAATTCTTTATTACAGAGCAGCATATAAAGGGAGAAAGTTCAGTTCCTTTCAAAGAAAAGAACGAAACGAAATAAAACTTTGAACTTTATGGTACATGAAGAACATAAAAAAGGAGCAACCAAAATGAGTGATGAGAAACTGTGAGGGCAAGGAAGAATGATAAAAAGAGCAGAAAACATGCATAAGAAATCCACTCGATATCTTAAACATCAACACCATAATCAATAGCTTTAAACATAGCCACAAGGAATTGGCAAAAGAAAAAGGCGGCATATATATATACTTTATGACGTCATCAGTTATTGTATGAACGAAAAATGCTGAATGCATCTTCGCTCATTCTTTTTGTGAATGTAACTTTTACTGGTGGTGCTGGTAATGAAAAGGTAAGCGCTTTGCTGGTTATGTGTATCTACATTTTGTAATATTTCGTGCCTTGAATTTAACGAACCTTCAAACGTAGAGTTTTTTCCTGAATATTATTATATTTTTAGCAGTTTTGGTGTATGTATTTATGTGCCATGTCTAAAAGGCAATTTGGGAAACCTTTTTTTTTTTTTTGTTCATAAGTATGTAAAATATCCACATAAAAAAACGAATGAATAAAAAGAGAGAGTAGTCTACAAAAAATTTAGGCATGCTAAAATTATGAGCATGAGCATGTAATAAAACTTAAATTTATGGAGAAGAAATTTTTTTGTTCGTTTTTTTTATTGATTTTCTTAAAAAAGAATAACATTTATTTTCATTGAAAAAGTATTGCCTCCAGGAAATTGATTAAAGCTAACACACAAACACATAAAAATAAATAATATACGACTGTTATAATAAACCGTATGTATGCAATTATCTAACTAATTGAAATTTATAACCACACACTAACAATCGCGAAAGTGAAATATATTTCTAGAGTAATTATTTTGTACAGGCAGGCACAGGCAGCACTCGCACAATTTACGAAAAATAAAATTTATCAATTTGTAAAAAGAATTTCAACAGCACAAAAATTCTACAACAACAAAAAGAAAATTAAATATTTCTCAAGCTACCACATGTCAAAAGTTCATTCACCTATTGGAATAGTTGAACAAAAAAAAAACAAATTAGCAATAACAGCAACAGCAACATAAGCAGCAGCTGTAGGTTTGGCTATAGTTAAGTAGTTATACAGAGCAAATATTGAGGCAGCTGAAAACTAAAATGAAGCAGAAACAACAACGCAACAATTGTTGCATTAATAGATAACAATAGCAACACAAATGGCAAGCAAACAGCAACAGCAGCAACCAACAAATGCATACATGTACTCGTAGATTGTATGCGCAACATATTTATTGCTGCTGCTGCTGCTGCTGCTGTTGTTGTTGTTGTTGGTGGTGGACATTTTGTTGCCGCCTATCAGCAGCCAGCCAGCGAGCAGTAAAACCTAAACACAAACGATGAAAATAATAATAATTATGATTATTTGTTCCAGCGCTAAGGCTACTGTGTGTGTGTGTGTGTTTGTCTCTCACATACGAAGTGCAAATATGTAGAGTCTAGAAAGCAGGCGGCAGCGTACTCGGTGGCGTATGCGGAATTATATGCAATTATGTCGCAACAAATAGAATCGCATACACACAAGCACACATATGCCTGCATACAACTGCAACTTATGTATATGCGTTTCTAATTTATTTTCATACTCGCTCGTATATCTTAACATTTTTTGCACAGCAATTTAAGCAGCAATCGTTGTTGTTGCTATTGTTTCGTTTCATTTGCCTTACGGAGGTGGGTGGTGTTGATGTGTAGCCTGCAATTACAATTACGCCGAATGCCTACGCCGCGTCCGTTGTATTATTGCCTGATTGCATTCATTTGATAAAGACGACAACATATGTATTTCTGTTGCTGTATGTAATTGAGTTGTTGCTACATTGCACATAGGTAGGTAGGTGGTAGGTAGGTAGGAAGGTACTTACGACATACATAAGTATATACATATATACATAAATAAATGCATGACTATAATTGCAGTTTTTCAATTGCTGCTCTTATTGATAACAACAACATATAGGCACATTTCTTTAGATAAGCATTAATTGCCAGCCTGCCGATAGTAGTAGAAAGTGTTGCTTGTTGTTTCATTATTTTTAATTAGCGCACATTTGTAAGCATTTACTTTGCTGCTGATAACAGCAGTGCTTGTTATTTGTTTGAAAAGGTGAAATATTGTGAAGGAAAAAGAAAATGAAAGGAATGAGAAAATAATTGTCTGACTATTTGGCGAGTCTGGGATCCCGAATTATTCCCAGTCTTTATACTGCAGCCATTATTCCATTTTATTCTCTTGGTAATTGGCAACGATCAAACAACGGTTTAAGTGTGTCCTCAAGAACAAGGACCAACCTTTATAAAATAAAATAAAAGAGGAGTTTTGTCGGAAATTATACGTAGATATGAAGAACTGAGAAGAGAGAAGCGGGAGCCACCGAAAAAAATTATGAAAATATCACTTTATTTTTTATAAAAGTTTTGCTAGCTATTGTTTCTGAAAAATATATGGTGACCTGTGATGTTATAATTTTCACATAAAATTTATTATTTTATCTAGATGAATTTTCTATTTCATATGCAAACTATATATATTTTCTATTTTCAGTTGATTTTCAAAACTAGATACCTTCCAAACCGGAATGTCTGCTGCTCTGGTCTTTTAGTAAGGTGAAACCTGATAATTTTAAATATTGAAATGGAATTTAATAGTCAGAACATGTATAATTAATAAACAGTGATTACATTTGGGAAAAGTTTTTTAATGTATTTTTGATGAATATTCAAAATTTCTCTCCGAAAAATCGTACAGATATTCAAAACGGGTTAAAATGAATAAATATGCAAGACTAGGTTTTATGTGCACATTTCAAAAATAAGAGATCCGTAAGTTGAACATTCTCTTTTCGCCCAGCGGGGCCCGTATTTCCACTTAACGGCCCTTTAGATAAGTAATATCATTACAAACAGTACCAAGAGTCAACTTCTTGCTCTGTTAATTCAAGAAATAAATCAAAGAATACTGAATTGAAAATTCTTAAACCCAATGGGAACAATTTTCTGCATGCCTAACGTCTATTTTCTAAGGCCTGGCTAAAGAATATAAACTATTAACAAACTAACAAATCATTTTGACAATTTTCCGAAATTAGTATAAATTATTTTTGTATAGTATGCAATAAATTCCAAAATAAATAGCAAATTACAACAAACTCGTACATAAATGGATGCATAGATGGATGGATCAATGAATGTGTATGTGTGGGTGGCTTCAAAATTTAATTTCGTTGTACATATGTACATAAACACAGTACAGGAAAAAAACAGTAATAAATTTTACAGGCATCACAAGAAACAAGCAACAGCAACACGACCAAACAACCAAATAGTATATGCAACAGAAATCGATCTAACTATTTGTCCATAACCATCAGCAAAAACAGAATGAATGCATGGAGAAATAGCGACAACAAACACCATTAAAAATTACAATTTACAAGACAGACCGAGAGATAGACACACAGGTGAGTGTTGAGGGCAAACATTCGATGGCGTCACATAAAACAAACCATCAAAGACAAAAAAAAAAAAAATAAGAAACTTAGTTCACCAGCAACTACATAAAACTGCACAACAGCAACTACAAAAAAGGTGTCTCCCCCCATGGGGCTACTTAAAATTATTTTGCACAATTTGTTTTTCATTGTTGTTGTTGCTATTGTTGGCAGCCACTGCCGCTGTACATATTTATTGGCAATTCATTTGGGTTATATTTTTTTCTTTCTTGCACTCATGATGATAATGATGTTTAATGATTAAACATTATCATGATAATATGTAGTAGTAGGTACTCAAATACTAGCAGTAGTTATGATTGTTAGTGCGCCAGCTAAATCAGCAACAACACCGACAATAGCGACACAGCAGTGGCGCATGCGCAATTGACACTCATTCACGCCCCTCTCTTAACTCACTCAACTCAGCCGTTCGCTTGTCTGCGTCTGCTCACTTGCCGGCTCTTATTAAAGCATAAAGAAAACAAATAAGTCAAACAAAAATTATTGAAAAACGCCACCGGTTACCAGCTGATTGTGTATTTCTGAACGAGTGAGTATGAGTTGCCAAATGCAGCAAGCAAGCAAGCAGCCACAACAGCAACAACAAGCACAACGACAATAGGCAGCAAACAAAGTTATCTATGTCGAAGAGTCAATGAACGCGGCGTGAAATAGTAGTAGTGTTGTAGAAGTACACACATACTCGTAGATTGGCGCGACTGCAGTCACAGCCTACAGCAGTAACATATTGCAGTTGCCAATTTCTGTTGCGACGTCGCTGTCTCGCTGGTTTCATACTTTTTTTTATGTCGTTTTCTTTTGCGTTGGAAAAATTGCAAATTCTTTTTCGTTACGCTTTTTGTTTTTCAACGTCCAACATTTATGTATGAGAAAATTGGCAGTTTGAATTGCTTTTATGATCGTGCTTGATATGACAGAAGAATGGTGATTGTATTGATTATGATGGTGTCGTTGGTGAGTGCTTGGGCTGGTATGTGGGTTGTACAATAATACCTATGTACATATATATGATATGTAAAGTATAAATGCTTCAAGTGGATTGGTTTAAAAGCTAAGATAAATCGACGCAAAATAAATGTGGAATAACTTAAAACCTATTATTATTATTATTATTATTATTATTTTCATTAAGATATAAACTGATAGCAAATTATTATATATATACATATATAGTATATATGTTATAGAAGCCTACTTTTAGGCTGAACGTTTTATTTTTACACCTATTCAAATGTGTATACTCAATTTCTTTTAATAGCATTTCTCTCTTGTCGTACATTCGTATGAGTGTAGGTACTTTGCGTAACAAAAGCGAAGTGGCAATGGCAAACAAAAAGAAAAAGCTTTCTCTCGTTTTTTCTCACTCTCTCGCTATAAATAATCTATTAATACATTTGCCCCACCCTAACTTCAAAACTATTGTGCTCCCACTAAAATACTCACATAAATTTTACTACTACCACCAAAAGTTTTACTTTTGAGCAAAACAAAAAAACTATATTTTTATTTTTATTTTTGCTTCTTGTTGTTGCTTGTTTGTATTTGCTTAGCTAATTGTTGTCATAGGTTAGTGAACGACAGAAAGCAATAATAGCAACAACAGCAATGAATACAGCATTACAGCGAAATGGAACGTCGACGCTTTCAGAAAGCAAAAGTATTTGTCAGAATAATTGACAGCCATGGTAGAACTTGTAGTCAGTTGTTTCTACATACATTCATAAATATAGTGAGTTATCTGTTTTTTTTATTACTTATTTATTATCAATTCAGAGGCAAATACAATGAAGCAGCAAAACTAGATAAGGTATTCCATGTTCACCTCTCTTCAATTACCTACTCCCTGACAACTCTTAAGTTATTTGTAATTGAAATTAACAACAATTTTCTTTGTATTCAATGGTGAAACGCGAAGGCGGAGATGCAGGTGGAGGCGTTGAAGTCTGGCCAGTCGGTATAGCTGCAGTATTTAAACATAAAATGGTGTGACAGCTGTAAAATATTTATTTTTTTTATTTTTTGTCAATACACTGGCAAAGGAGTTAATTAAATAGAATAAGTAAATACTACAAATGTGACTAATTTTCTGTTTAATAGATAAGAATATTTATATTATCAATGATTATTTAAACAATTAATACAATTGTTGCAAGAGAAAAAAAATTTAAAATGTTTTTGTGAAAAATGCCAGCCTGCTTTTAATTATTTTTATTGATTTTTAAATAACGAAAAATGTAATTTTCCAAGTTTTTTCTTCAATTAATTCTCTAGTAATTATTGAGCGTAGCTTTCTTTGACCCTCTAACCATCAAATACATAAATTGGTATAATTTGTCACTTTCGAAAAAAAAATGTGGTTTAATCATGAAAACTGAAATATTGCAAAATATGAAAGCAAGTAACTAGTCAATAATTCTTTCTACAACTTGACACTAGAAAAATATAAATTCATACAAATGAGAACACGCCATTTGGAACGTTCTCTCTTAAAACAAGATTCACTTTCATTTGAAGCATAAACACTTGCCGTGTATAATATGTAGATGCATATTTGTTATGTGTGTTGAGATGTATACATTTTGCCTGTATTCTGCCTCCATCTTATTCAGAAGAAAGCTGTAAAAAAACCGCCAACTACCTGAATGCATGCACAATTACAAATGCAAACAAAAACGTTCGCATTGAGGCTGATGAAGAGGCATCTTCTTCAACTCAACTCAAACATCATTAGAAGAAAAAATACAAACAAACAAATTAAAAAAAAAAGCCTCAAAATAAGTAGCACAAATTAAATACTTACGCGAGTACGACAACGGCCCGAAGTACGAGTATAATATTTCTTATTTGCATTCATTACAAACGCATGAACAAACGCACACACATTCATGCACAAATACATGTATAATAATTAGAATTCATGAGAGTGCGCTCGCGTATCTTTTGCAAACACACACACATATGCATATATGTAGGTATGTACAAAAATATTATTGCATTGCACTCTGTTTTGCTAGCAATGTACGCGGGGTTAGCGACCGCAAAACTATCTGACATTAGATTGCGATGGCGGCCAAACGACAACAGCCGCTGCAACAGCGACAAAAGCAACAGCAAATAGCAGCAACCGCGACTACATCGTACTGTGTATAAGTGTGTGAGCACAACATTTTTAATATTATTTATTTTAGTTTCGCTGCTGCTGCTGGCTTATTGTGTATATTGCTGCCATGTAAGTTATATTGTTAGTTAGTTGTACTTTGAAAAAAGCGCAGCAGTAGCAGCACAACTTGAATTTAGTTGTGATAGTTTGCACGTAGCCACAGCAGCGTTCGCTTGTCGTTCGTTCGTTATGACACATGGTGCCAAAATTGTGCACTGCATAGACACACACACACACACACGCATAAGTAGGTACTATATACAACTAGTTAGATATATAGACAACACATACATACATATGTTTAGTTACTTGGGCGAATGAACGATAGAAATATGCAGGCATGTTGGCAGGCAGGCTACAGGGTCTTATTTATGTGTGTGCTTTTGAAACTAATATAACATCTATTATGGAGGTGTGATGTGAAGGAAAGGAGGTGAGGATGAATAGAAGCTCAGAAGCTCCATAATCATCAGTATTAAAGGTATTTTTATCTACATAAAGACGACAGCAACATTATTTTAAATGCAATGCATGTTTCAGCAACAATGTTGCAATGCAATATATGTACATACGCATGTTGCCAGAGTCTGTGAGAGAGCAAACAAAATGTCTGTGTACAATACACACCTAGTAAATAATAAAAAAATGAAATATGTTACCAGATTTAATGAGAGATAAAAAAGTGAGAGAAATCTCTTGGATTTGAGTAAATAGATCTGGATACCGAGTTATTTGAGAAATATATAGATTTCGTAAATATAGATTTTCCAAGATACAAAGTGCATCCTCCACTATTCTTGCAATTGAATCGCAATTGCCAACTTAAGTGTTTGTGAATCGAATTAAAGTAAATGAGATTATCTAACAGCAACAATATTGCGAAATAAGTCGGTACAGCTTACAAATGTAATTCTGATGCTGATCTATATTCCGCCGACCATCGTAACTGACATTTTATTGAAAGAAATAAAGGCACGGCACGTTAAATTTGAGATTTCATATGCAATAACAAAATTAGATAAACGATTTGAAACACTTGAGTAATACTTAAGATTCAAGATAACATTTCTGGGATCATTGGTTTTTATCACCTGCAGACCTGCAGGTTTAAGTACTTTATGTACATACATAGTTTATCCAAACACTATGCAAGGCACTCGTTATTGCCACCAAAAATCGAATCATGTTTTTTTGCCCAAAAATGTGACAAACACAAGAGCGTGGCGTCGTCGCCATTGTGCATGAAGAAATTTTTAAAAACAAATCAATTTATTGCTCGTATATGGAAGCAAAACAAAAAAAAAAAAAACAAAATATGTTGCAAGCAACAAAAGCACCAAGCCTTTGGCATTTTCACACACAACACATACTAAACACATAATGTGCGAGACAGACATTAATACTATCAAAACAAAACAAAAACGATAAACTCCCTGTAGGATGGACAGCAAAAGCGAGCGACGGAAAGACAGCCAGCCAGCCGCGACCGAAGTTACAGCTTACAAATATTGCTGTTGTGATTAAGCTTGAAATGGTCGTAACTTTTTAGTTTAAAATTGAGTGGTAGTTACGCTAAACAACGACAACGACAAAAACAAAAATGGCCAGAAATATTTTGCAACAATTGCATAGGCAATAACTAGGCTGCAGACCAGCCAGACACCATCGCTGCAACAATTGTTGCTATGTGAGTTAACAACGCGCGATTACTTTAAAGATGTTTGGTGCTTGTCACAACATGCGTTGGCGGTGTCAAAAAGTTGAGCGAGCGAGCGCGCAAACGATCGCGCCCCAATGAAAATGTTGCAAATTTGATAATTTGCTTTTGACTGCATATTTTCAAGAAAGAGTGGGGCACGGCAAATATTTCAACATGGTTTTCAAACAGAGACAAAAAAAAAAAATTTAAAAAAAAAACAATAGGTCCTAGTACAAAAATTGAGAGCCAAATATTTAAAGTTTACTTTATACTTTAATTTATATGTGCTAGGAATCACATACACGCAGACATGCCCATCTGTGGTCTAGAAGAATGTGTTAAAACACGAAAAAAGGCGGTAGACAACAAAAATCGAGTAATAAATATTTATGTAAATTTTTATGACTGGTTTTTTTCTACGTTCGCTTTTTCTGCTGCCTAATAAATCTGTACTACAATGAAGTCTAATTCGTATCCAAAAAAAAGGTAATACCACTTTTACTGTCGATCCGGAAACGGTTATGGCTTTTATTATTAGCTGAAAACCACAAAGAAACACATAGTCATAGTCAGATCTAGCTCTAACACACAAACACACACACACCTACTCAAAAAAGCATTTATAATTCAATTCAAGCTAATTTGAACATTGGTTTAATAATGACTGATTGGTAAGCGGGTGGAAGAAAATCGAAGAAAAATATAATAGTTTTAATCTTCAACCTTTGATCTTAAGCGGCATTTAGAAAAATATATTATAGTATACAATTAACAGCAGCAACAACAGAGCAGCAGAGTTAGCAAATTATGTATGCAAATTTTCTTTGTTTCTTTGTAAGTGTATGAGCATGAGGTTAAAAAGTAGAAGCTACTTATATGGCAGGTACGCAGCAGGCAGGTAGGCAGGCAACAGGGATTATGCATAAAATAATCAAAAAAGTAATAACAAATTTATTCCGTTGTTTCTTTTTTCAGACTCACTTTTTAGCGCCGTTTTTTGTAGGAAATAGACGACGGGACTCGTCATCATTTTATGTATGGGGATTATTCTATGAACGGAAATAGCATAAAATACACATACCTGCAATTAAAAGAAGAAAATTATATGTTAGCGATTGTTAGTTATTTGTACATACATATGTACATATATCAAAAGAATATATTAAATATTTATAGCTAAATAATGTAAATTACTAATTAAACCCTTTATTAAATGTATTATACATATATACATAGAATATGAGTGTCCATAGAGTGAAGTGTCTGGTTTAAGTGGCCACTAACTTAACAAGTATGGACTTTATGCGTTCTAAATAAATCTAACACAGAAATATCAAAACACAAGAAATCTGTATTTAAATAAACTAAAATAAATTCATTGAAATGAAAAATTGGAACTTGTAAATGTACAACAAAAATTGAAGAGCCCAAACGAGCGGTGTGAAATTGTTCTAGAGAAGAACGAATAGAAAAAAAAATATTAACGAAAAAAAGCAAGGATAGAGAAAATGAATAGAAATGTAAAGAAAAGAAAAGCACGAGTGTAAATTAAATACATCATTGAGTCGTTGCAGGGTCCTCATAACGTTACCGAAC
Organism: Palloptera scutellata; assembly: GCA_958295655.1. NCBI lineage: Eukaryota > Metazoa > Arthropoda > Insecta > Diptera > Pallopteridae > Palloptera > Palloptera scutellata. The sequence goes on along the minus strand of OY282450.1, from coordinate 41,054,230 downwards.
AACTATTTGACCCTCTAACCTCGGAAGTGGGACGTCTCGAGACTGTGGTGGATGGTAAGGATGGCGGCATTAGCGGGCTGTGCCGGAACGATGGCACTGGCTGGTCGAACATTACTCTGCTGACCGGGAGCAGCCATCACCACTGCGGATTGAGTCGTGGTGAGATTTATTGCACAACCTGCGTCTGCGGACTGAAACTGTGGAGTACTGGACAGAAGTACAGATTAGTAGGGGAACACTCAACGGTAAATTACAGCGCTCAGAGGGGAGGGCAACCATAATTTGGGTTCACATTTTCTGCTTGTAAATAGTACAAGCTTTCTTTTGATTCTTATTTTTAGGCAATTAATGAAATATTCTTGCCTCACCATGCGAAGCATGAAATAAAAAGAGCATTTTGTAGAGAAACTCCAAAACTAAAATAAAATAGCGAGAATTCTCTGGAATTATTATAGGATGTCGTTCGTTGTAGCTAAGAGTGGCGTCAGCGAGACGACCATTCACTCTGAGAATATTCTCCTTCTCTAGAACAATTTCACACCGTTCGGTTGGGCTCTTCAATCTTTGTTCTACATTTAAAAGTTCCTATTTTTCATTTCAATAAATTTATTTTGTTAAATACAAATTTCTTGTATTTTCATATTTCATTTATCCACTTCTGAATTAAACAAGATCGAGCCGGTTTTATTAAATAACTCACACCGGAGTTAAACAGGAAAGTAGTTTTGAACATTAACAACAACAACAAATAGTAAATACAGGGTCCCACATATTATATTTCTCAGAGACTATAGCTGTTAAATCCTTTATAAAAAAATATATGGAAAATATTCCAATTTAAATAGAAGTTATCTTTGAATAATTAGAACGAGGGTGTGTCTCAAAAATAGTTACCGGGAGGGGGAATCCCTCCGTTTCTTCCTTTCATTAGGCCTGCCTCTCCCTAAAAACAAATTATGAATTTAATACAAAGACAAAATGCACTACACTATAATATTGGTGGAGAAATATTCCGTGACAAAGGAACAGCTTTTTGAAAGAGGGTCAATAGTACATGTATTAAAAATCTGAATCTTTAAGTTTTTTTTTACACTAAAGCATGCTTTTGGCTTTTGGCCGTCACTGAATTAATCTAAAAAGAGGACTGGGATATCGGAATCTTTAGGGGTGTGAGAAAGGAACTGTGCTACTCTTTCAGCAACAGATCTTAAATAAACTTAATAATCAAATATTCTTATGTTCACTTGAGACATATTAATGCTTCTCGAAAATACACCTCATATACATTTACTACAAATATCACACATACACAAACGTATTTATTTATGTAGAAGAAATAAAATACTAAAATTTAATTCAAATCTGCCATCCTTATTGCTGTTTACAAGAGAGATATTACTAATGAGTGCCATAAATCAAAAAAATGAATTCCAAGAAAACATGAGAAAATTCAAAACGAAAAACATTTTTATGCAATGTCATATGACATCAAAAGAGTATAATGTAGTAACTACAGTGCTCTATACTAAACTCTACAAACAAATCTTCTTCTACATGTGCATGTTACATGCATTACAGTTCTTTATAGTTCTAAATTTATTTTGCGATAATTTTGACAAATGCTTTTCACTAGAAAACTAACAGAAAAAATGCAAAACTTAAAAACCGAAAATATATAGCTGGTAATCATTTGTGCATATATCTGATACACCGAAGTAGCCAAAAGATAATTGCAAAGACAGAGGCTGAGGCAGAGACACAGTCAAAGTCTGTCCATCTATCTATCTAACATACGATCTACGCACAGAGATTAGATACACTTCAAAGTGCAATGAAAATGATCATTTTTTCATACTAACTAAGCATAGTTGCTTCATTCTTCAGCGCTTCGTTTTTATGCAATTCAATTGACAATGTAGTAAAAAAAAAACGCTGACTGACTTTCAAAATGATCATGATCATCATTACAGTATAATCATTACTTCAGCTGTAAAATACTTGGAACGAAAAAAAAAATGTGTAAAATGATCGTTGTTGCGCGATCACGCGAGTGCAGCACGAGACGAGAGTAGCAACAAGCAAGCAAGGCAAGTATGTAACCAAGCAATTGGCAGTACTAGAGTATGAAATGATCATGCGACAGACAGCAAAAAAAACATCAGAGGCAGCATGTACAAAATGTACATGCATTTTAAAGATCATTGATCTTACTTAATGATTATGATCAGTAGCACAGCAAGCAGGCAGGCAGGCTAGAGCAGGCATGAAATACTAGCAGTGAATATGCAATTTCTTAGACTTAATTTCGAAGAAGTTGTAGCCGGCAGCAGACTTGAAACTATCAAGTCTCTGCAGCAATATACATCGCCAATGATTGTTTGCAATTCTAGATAATATTTCATAAATGATTATAATGTACTTATGTATGATATTTAGTATAATAATATGAACGAATAAAAGCAAGATTTATAAATAATCATGATCATCAGCAGTGGCAGTGGCAGCAGAAAATCTCTTGATCGTAGACCAAGAGGCTGGTTGTCTTATATGTAGAGGTAGTTAATGTTTAATTTAGTATCACAGTTTATTTATATTAGAATATAGTATTTTTGTTTTTTGTTTTGTTTTGTTTTGGAAACTTCACAATTGATTCGTTACCATAAAAATGGCAGCATTTTGAAAATACATCTGCTATTGCTTTTAACTGCACGAAATGTGAATTACAATTGCAATTGCATTCAGTTGATGACTCATAAACTATACAGAAAAATAATAATAAAAAAAATTTACAATGTAATGAAAACAAAAATGTCTAAATTAACAACATATGTAGACAATGTAAACACACACACACACACACACACACACACACACAAATCGCATATATCTACATATGTACCTAGTATGTATATAAGTAAACAAAATACAATCGAGAACCCAACGAATGGCAATGACCTAGAATATTTAAGTAAATAATTTATATAAAAGCACAAAAACAAAACAACACTGAAACACCAAGTGTGGTGGTGATGGTGGCAACGATTCCACAATTTTGTTTGATTTACAAGCTATAATTATAATTTATTATGCTTTTTTTTCTTGTACTGTAAATACATAACTATTAGAAAATTAAACGTAAATAAAAAAAAATTTCCAATTTTGGTGTGGGCTTAAATTTAAACACGCACACATATACACATTTTATTTTAAATCTTGTTGCATGTTCATAATTTGTTAGCTGTTAAAATTCTCGTATTTGAAGTTATAACTGACTAACTACTCCAGGTACCTTACACCTACTCTAGCCAATTAACAACATCTGATGCAGTAATTATTTGTGGTTGTGGTTGTTAACATCTAACATAAATGTGTTGACTATGTATATTAACTATAAATATAAACACTTCAGATTACAATACTTATAAAAATAACAACAAAATATGTAGTTATAGATTTATGCATTAATAAAGTTCAGAGACTTTGAATTCAATGCTAGCAACAAAGTACAAAATGAAATTAAGCTTATAGAAGTACAAATCTTAGATTAGCAGAGGAAGTAACCAATTCTGGTTACTTCAAGAGCCTGAAACCTCCGAAAGATATGCTTTAAAATCATGGGATACACGACGAAATGGTGCACTATCTGAGTAGTTGATCTTCCCGGGAAGTACGAGCTGGGATGTTAAAATTACTATTGCTCAGCAAAGGTGGAGAATTAAATGATCCAGACAACAGCTTCAATGCACATTAATCATTCTCACACTGTCCTCGACTTTTAAGAGTAGGTAGAGTGAGTTTCAATCTGTGCTCGTAGGGCGTTCGATTAAAGGATACGTTCCACGGCAAGGAACTCAATGAAAAGAGAACCGGAACTGTTTTTTGAAATGATTCTAATTTTTTCTGTGAAAAAAGTACCGAGAAATGATCATTTAAAAAGCCAGCTTAAAGAGATTGTTAAAAATTTTGTTTGTCGTTAAGTTGGCACCACTGTTCTCTATCATGACGTGAAGTTTGTCAGTTCGAGATTTTTACAATGAATAAAATTATGGAACAAAAAAATTTGTCTTAAATTTGGTATTGCAAATGGAATTTCGTGTAAAGGCATTCAAAAGCGGTCGATATGTGAAGAAAGAATTGCCTCAATCTGGTCGGTAATGTTGACTGTGTTCTTGGATTATCGCGGTGTTGTGCACTTGGAATTCTTGTCAGATAAAAAAACAGAATATTAAATTCGTCGAAAAAGGCCAAGTTTGTGGAAAGAAAGCTCATGGATTTTACATCACGATGGTGCACAACGCACCATATTGCAAGGCTATCATTGGAAATGAGTTTCTGGCCACAAACTCAACAAATATAATCGAACAACCAGCGGATTCACTTGATATGGCTCCGGCTGACTTTTTTCCGTTTCCAAAATGATAGAAGACACTCCTTGCATATACCATATCATTACTCTTGTCTAGCGAATATTAAATTATTTATAAACAGACGAAATGGGGCCAACGATTTTGATGGCTGATTTTACCTAATTCGTGGCCAAGGAATTCAATGGTAAGTAGCATTTTGTCAGATTGGTTCGAGTTTTCCAGATAACGGTATATTCAATGTTTTCCTTGAGAAGGCCATTAGGATTCACTGGGAACCGGTGTCATCAAAACCATTGCCTAAAATAATAATTAAAAATCCTACCACAGTACAATATTATCGATTTGAGTTAGTATCTTTCATTCGAGCTTCTGGATCGCTGATTGGATCGTATTTAATTTAATGGAGTATTTTTTTTATTTGATTAAGTAATTCTATTTGATGGGTTTAATCATTGATTAAGTTTATTAATGTTAGTCTATGATTTGATCGTTTTGCTTATTGACTCGAAGAAGCTGGTCTTTCGTTTCACCGTCTTGAAAAGATATCGTATTGAGTATTGGTGTTAAAGTAAAAACCTACAAAGTGGTTGGAAAAAAATGTAAATGTATTTGCCACCGCAATGATACATTGGGTTTGTCTAGTCCCATAAACCATTTTCAATTGCGAACATTCCTCGTAAGCTGCTCAATTTCACGTCAAATACATATGCTTTTGAAACAATGTAGTGTTCATTGTGACAACATCAATTAAACAGTCGAACATTAAATAGCAACATCAGCAACTTATTTATTTATTTTTATTGACAAAATGACAGCATCGTAAAAAAATTTATATATTTTGTTTTTCTTTTATGCTAACACAAATTACAATTTTCTATGTAGCTCTCAATTTTAAGATTTATGTTATTTTATTGCCTGCTGCCGTCAATAATTCTCAAGTTAATTGCCAATACTTATAATAAAAATAAAACTACAAAACATTTTGCCCCTGACAAAATACAAAGCAAAAAACAGCATAAAATATTAGAATTTATTTTCAACTATTTCATTGCTGTTGGCCGATATAAAATGACGACGATAACTGACGCCCACTTTTATGTGAGACTCGATCTTGAAAATACTCCAATTGATTAATAAATATCAGTTGCATGCAACTAAATTAAGCACTGTTGGATTATTCTATAAATACTTTGAAGCTACTGCATAATTTTTTTTTACAACAATTGCACAGAACACTGCACAGACAACTAACGCAAATTAGCAAATTACATTAATTTATTGACATAATGGAACAACAACACAAGTTATATTTTTCTAATCGCTATTTGAGGCATTTATAAAAATCAACACATCAAGCAATGGCTGTTGTAGTTGCTGTGAGGTATAAAGATGTGACTGCCGCTGAGAAAATATTCACAAAGCAATTATGGCTCCAAGACAACAATATACAAATTGTTCGCAGGAAGGAGCAAATATAAACTCATTTGCATCAGCAGTCCTTAAATATTGCTGCTAGCTTAGCAATTTTATGTCAAATATTTTAAGCATTATCATTTGAAATTCAAGTAGATTTTAAATGTTGATAGAATTTCGGGGAATTAGGGTATTAAAGGTTTAAAAACACCTTTGAGATTTTATATCATGAAAAGTTAATGTTAAATTGAATTTTATTTTTCAAGTTTAACAATTGCATCTCAGCGAATCGAAGCCAGTCAGTTTCGAGCTTCGATAGTTGACTTGATTGCATTAATCTTTTAGTTACGTGAATGAATCGCTCATTGAATATACTATAAATAACTTTCTTCTTTATTACATTATTTAATCTATGCATCTATCTATCAACAAAAAAGATATGCCTCAAATCAATCTGAAAAATTTATATTAATTTATTACACGCATACAATTTGCACTCATCCGCAACATTAATATCATCATCAAGAATTATATGAACAACAGAGGCGGCAAACATAGTAGACATCACCAATATGTGACCAACGAAGCGAAATTCAGATATAAATGAGCAACGCAAAACAAAAACAAAAAAAGAAAAATGTTGCTGATAGAATTTGCAAATTACAACATGTTGTTGTATCATCATAGCCATCGTCGTCGCCATCATCCTTAAAACGTTACCAACGTCAATGTAATAATCATTGTCGTTGGTAGTGCACTGTCGTCATTATCGTCAGCAACGATACTCATCATCAATGCAATAAAATTAAAACAAACAGCAGCAACAACAGCAGCAGCAGCAGCAGCAACAAATCCAAAAACAACCAATAACAAAAAAAAAAAAAAAAAAAACAAATACTATAAACGACACAAATATTTTATGCAATTAGTCAAATAGACAAATAGGCAGACGCACAAACAGGCAAGTCGATAGACAGAACGACTGACAGACATGCAAACGAATGCGCATGGCAGAGAAGAATATTTATATTGAAAATGGACAACAAACATTTTGGGCAGCAGCAGTAGCAGCAGCAGCAGTATATGTATGTACAAACAGCAGCAACAACAATGTACGACAACGAACTAGTACAACAAAAAACACAGCATGCAAATATTTTTTGCAACAACTACAACGTGGCAGCAACATGAACGAACGGCCAAGACCGAGTAATATATAAGTGAATGAGAAAATTATTGGTCGTTTTTTGTTTCTATTATTTCTTCTATCGAGTTGTCGAGTGCGTTGAACGACGTCGACAGCGCAATGAAATAGTAGAGAGAGAGAGAGAGAAGAAAAAAAAACAAGCAGACAAACAAAAAACAAAATAAAATTGTTACGCGAATTACGTTGTCCGCTGATAATAGCGTGCAATTGCTGCTGGTGTTCCTGCTGCTGCCTGCTGCCATCCACTCATACCCACTCACAAAAAAGCAAAAAAGAGCCGATCGCTGTATGTCACACACTGTTGCTGTTGCTTGCTGCCGTGCAGTTGCTTAATACAAAAATGTGTGCGATAGGTCGCAGTGTCTGTCCGTCTGTCTAAACGTCCACTTTGTGTTCGACGAAGTTGACGTTAGTTGTCAATGCCTTTTTTATTTCTATTTTCTAATTGCTGATTTGTGTTTCTTGTTGCTGCTCTGCTGCTGTTGTTGTTTCTATTTGTTGATTGTTAATGTTTTGTTGTTTTATTTTCTTTTTTCTTTTTGCAGTTTCGCAGCTTTACATTTACACTTTCTGTTGTTGTTGCTATTTTGTGTTTGTGTGTGTGTGTGTGTGTGTGTGTAGTTTTACAGAATTTTTTTTCTGCTATTGTTGCTTTTATGTAGTACAAATAAAACAACAAAAAAGATTAATGACCGCCTACAAGGCGCGCGCACATGCTACACTTGTATTGCTCATCTTATTGCAACGACAACAACAACAATTAACAACTATTATTGTCCATTATTTTTTTTTTTCGCGCAATATTTTTGCATTTTGTGTGAAATTTTTAGTTCAAAATAATAAAAATTATATTCTAACAAACACTAAAGTAAAAAACTGCAATAAAGTTCATTTAAATGTGTACGAGACGTGAGATGTTCTGACGGCCTTACAAAATAATTGCGACATAAAGTTTTCGTGTGAGTTAACATTACAACAAAAAAAAAACAAACAAAAAAAAAAAGGTGACAGTGGAGCACAGAAGAGACAAAAGCGAAAGATTCCGTGAAAAGAGGTTCTGAGCTACCCATAGACTTAGAATCACCGATAATAGTTCCGCTACCGATTTTAACAAAATTTTAAATGCTTCGTTGAACGACCTTTCTTCTAAACAAATTATTTATCAGCGATTTTGTTAATCAAAAGAAAAATGCATTAAACGTTTTCGATATGCAACGTGAATTCAAACTTAAAACCAGTTTTCTTGTCTGTCTGCCTGCCTGCCTGCCCCGTTGCTGAATGTAATTAAACGAAAAGTAGAAAAAAAAAATAAATATAAAAGTTTGCAATCATTTTCGTTTTAATTGAGATTAAAGGAGCATTCAAGTTCCTACAGCGGCCCTTCTACAATGCTGTCTTAACGAGCTCGATAAAGAATAGATAATGACGTTGTTGTCCTGTTGACAATAATCACCTCATACACACTTACTAACTGAGAGAGTAGTGTGTGCATAAAGTTGTTAACAGCAACATTTGATTAAATTGCTATATGATTATCTCATCTGCACCAACTCAGAAAATTAACAGGCGAGGGGGCAAAAAAATAAAAGGAAAGAGGATATAACATTTTCATTGACTGCTGCTGACTGTTCTTACTGCTGTCATTGCTTGTTGCAACATTCGACAAGACACAAAAAAAAAAAAAATAAATAAATAAAGAGAAATATTCGTAACTATAAAAAATTATAGTGCTGGACATCCGGTGGATAATTTTTGATGATTTGGCGCACTAGGACTAGATGAAGTTTGTGTGTGCCACTCTCGAAGTTAAGTCACAAAATAGATAATAAAATTTTCAAAACTTTAAGATTGTATGTCGGTGTTTGTGTGAAGTAATCAAGTACTCGTTCTGTTGCTGTTGATGTTGATGAAACTAATTGCAGTTCGAAAGAGTAAATGGCATTTAATTTCTTGTTCATTTTTATGACTTTGTTGATGTTGCTAACGATTACACATGTGCCGCTGCTGATGATGATTATGACGATATTTATGAGGATAATTGTCTAACTTGCTGCTCGACGACTCGAGTGCGCTTATACATACAATAATTGATAGTACAAATGAATAAAAAATAAAAAAAACATAAATACTGCCAACATTTTTATTTTATTGACACATAATTGATATGAATTTACCGAAATTAAGATACTCACTCAAAGATTTCAAGTTTTGAGATAACATGCAGCGTTAACTATTTCGGCACATGTTGTTCATCAATTTATTAGCTGGACTATATTTATTTGGTTTGAAAAATTTGTGTTATCAAATAGGAACGGATTATCAAGTAATGATGAATCGATGCAACTTTCGAGCAAGTAAAGTTGCAATTTCAAGATATTGCATTGTTTTGATAATGAATTCAAAACTGCCAGTGCGAGAAGAGCGCTTGAGATTTCACATGAAAACCGCTCTCATACACAGGAGAATATCAGACGATCATAATGCTTATTTGAGCAATCCGCACTGCACTCAAATCAAAGAAACCAGATCGCTAAGTATTCAAACAGTTAAAAGTGAGATTAACCTTTCCTCGGTAGTAGACGTGGTTGTCGTAATACTAGTACGAGTATTGGTAGTAAAAGAGATCATCTCGACAACAGTTTGCTATTAGATGCGTTTTATTCGCCAAATAGCTTAACATGTGCAAATGAAACGATGAAGTTTTTAAATATCTTCTTCGCCGTAATGCCATTCACAATGAAACAGGACGAGATTTTCCAGCATATAACCATAAGCATTCCTTTTCTTTATCATATGGGTGAATAACATTTTGATTTACTTAATTTTTAGCTCACTAATTTTCTTGGGTAGACTTTTAGGCACATTTTCGTTTTTCTTTTTGCCACACTGTTCTTCTTTACTTTCACTATTGACAGTTTACAAAAGGGTTATTATAAAAACCAGGGATTTTAAACAACAAGCTAGTTATACATAAACAACTACATAGGTACATATACATAAGCTATACGCGTTATCTCTGTAGCCTTTGTTGTTTTCCATACGATTATCGCTGCTAGTTATGCATAACTAAAAGCGAATAAAATGCAGCTATTGTATCCATTGTATCTGTTACGAGTGTTCGAGATGAAGATATTCCGTAAGATCTAAGGTCCAATATGTGTGGACGACGTGTATCAAATAAGATGGAACGATGAGCTGTATGAACTGTACGCCGACACTGAAATAGTCAAGCGTATAAAAATCGAGCGGCTCGCTGGCTGAGTCATGTTGAGCAAATGGAAGAAAGCGCTCCGGCTAGAAGGGTGTTTTATTCTAGCCACAGTGGAAGAACACGCAGAAGAGGACGTCCTAATCTCCGTTGGAAAGACCAGGTGCAGGGCGACTTGACTGCACTTGGCCTTATCATCTGGCGCCAGGGCGCGCGCATAGCAGAGGCGACTGGCGAAACTTTATAGAGTCAGCCAAGATCAATCATCGGTTTTAGTGCCAGCTAAGTAATTAAGTAAGTATTGTATCTAGCAATGATTGCCAAATTATAGTAAGCACCATTTTTATTTTTTTTATTTTAATTTTATCAAAAATTTTACTTTAGCACCAGGACCGTCTTGTCACAAACATATTCATGTACGTTTTTAGCATAGCATTTCTAGAGAAAAATCGATAAGTTCCCTTCTAAAAAACTTGAGCAAAATAAATAATAAAATATTTTTCCATTATTTTTTTTTCTTGGTTGGGTTAAGTTTTTATCAGTAAAATGAAATCCATTTAAAATAACTCACGCTTTTTTGCATTTTTCCAATGAAAATGGTTGTACATTGATGGCATTTGGTCAGTCATCGCCATAGTTGCATTCATAATGCAACTAATAGCACACACACTCACACACACTAGTACCAACAATTTGCATTTATTTTTAAGCAAATATTGTTGCTAATACTATGCAAAAAGCTAGAGGTAATAAAAAAAAAACAGAATAAGAAGAGAAAAAATATAAGTTATTATAGACTCATAAATAATATGTGCATGTGTGCGTGAGTGTTCGCACTCACTCGCGCGTTTGAAACGAACGCAGCAAAAAGGCAAAGGCAAGCAACAACAGCAGCGGCGGCGATGCCAGTTTCCCTGCGTGGCAGCTAGCATTGAATTGGAGCGATGAACTCCACAAGCAGCGCTGATTGGTTTGTTAGTTGGTGGTTTTTATATTTTGCATTTGAAGCGATCGTTCCAATGCGACGCTGCTATACAGCCACAGTTGCTGCTGCTTCTGCTACTACTGCTGCTGTTGGTTGCATTTGGAATATTTTATATCGTTGGGTGAAATGATCTGGTGATGTTGAAGGTGGTGGTGGTGGTGGTGGTGGTGGAGGTGGAGGTAGTTTTCAGAATGATTAGTGTGTTGAAGGTAGTAAAGTTCACAAAAATACATTTTTAATTTTTTGGCACACACACTATTGCATAAATATGTGCATGTGACTAACTTATAGTATAATAGCGACACATCCTCTCTTCAGTTTTGTAAAATAGCCACTACATCGTATTTAATTTCCATAGATTTTTGTTGCAAAATTAAATATTTGTAGAATAATTGCTAGAAAAACTGATGCGTAATTCATAGAAAATTAAATTTTGCCCTTTAATTTCCTACTTTTAACAACTGCAATTTTTTTTATTGCTTCCTTGTTGCAAACATAAATTTTCTAAAGCAATTCATTTAGAGAACCTGCACATGCAATTTTATTTTCGCTGCTGTTATTTAATACATTTTTTCAAGGTTTATTGATAACCGAGACTGAGAGGTTATTCAGTTTAATTTTCGCGGAAAAAAGTCACGCACTGAAAACATAAAAAGCATATTGCCGTGGCAAGCAAGTTGTTTTTATATGCCTATTTATATATGTATAAATAGAACAAATCTTCCATAATGTAGAATAACGATACTACAGTGAAAACAAACAATAACAAGCAGACGACATCAACAACAAAAGCAACAACTCACTAGTAAATAAATGCCAAAACATAAAAATTCACAATTGAAATATTGTTGTGCAATTGTAAACAGCAATAAGCAACATTGTTGCCGTCGTTTTTATTATTAATAACTTGATTTTGTTTTTAATGGTTTTTTCTGTATTTGTTTAGACAACAACATCAACAGTAGCAACATTGTATGTGCAGCAGCGTCAGTGTTGCGTTTTTTCCATATCGCAATGCTTCAGAGCTCGCACAGCAACTCAGCAGCAATTTGGCGATTTCGCACTCATTCACTCACCAAATGTTAAGGGCAATTAATGTTTATTGTTTCATATTTATAAATAAATTATCCTTGGTATTGATTGAGTGCATGTAACACACACACATACACATACTCAAATACACACAGCACAAGTGTCTACCTCAACTAATAACTACCTACGAGTCACCTATGAATCCACCTACTTTATTTATGCAAGTCTGTATGCAGTAGCAGCGTCTACACTCGAGCGCATATTATAATTAGTTTGTTCTTTTTAGTGTATTATATTTTGCAATACACAAAAGGCTTACAATGTTGTCAACAGCTAGATTTATGAGTGTTGAAACTGTCTCATTCTAAAATGATTGCAATGATTCCATCAATTAAATCACAAAGTATGCGCATTGATAAGCGAAATGAATTCCAAACCAACACATATCGATTGAGAATTGTAAAATATACAGTTCTTATGGTAATCACTAAAACTTATGAAAAATAATTCATATATAAATGACTACAACGATTTCTCTAATCAAGTCACAAAGAAAGGAGATTGATAAGCAAAACGAATTCCAATCGAGTCAAAACGATTGAAAATAGAAAAATACACAACTATTAATCAATCAAATATATAGAAAATTTTTCATATCAAAATGATTTCAATGATTTGTCCATTTAAATTACAAAGAATGAGGATTAATAAGCAAAAAGAATTTCAATCAAACCATAACAATTGAAAAATATACAAATTTTAATCGTTTAAACTTAAAAAAATGATACCATACATATCAAAATTAATTCAATTATTCCTACAATCAACTAACAAAGAATGCAGATTGATAAGCAAAACGAATTCCAATTCATAAAATGGTATATAACATTTTTATTCTATAGGGATTCTACAGGGCATTTCTGATATTATTTTGTGCAGCGGTTTGAACAGGCTGGCCTTCGATTGTTATGTGATCGAACTGACCTCATAAACATGGCTTTGGTCGGCTTGTTGTTGATCTCGAGGCCAATGGGCCTTGCTTTTCTGATCAAATGATCAGTTTTCGTTTACATGTCATTAAGTTACTGCGAGAAGAACAGACATAGATCGTTTGCGATGTGCAAGTTTCCGAATCAAAAATATTGAGAGAAAATTAATTAAGGTAACAATCCAAGTTTAAACCGCAATCAACTACTGAGAACGGACATCACCAAGAACACTGATAGAAATGAGCAAGTGAAAATAAAAAAATTTATGAGAAAATACAATAAAACTTTCGAAAACAAATGCATTTAAACCAAAAATACCGCAAGAAGATAGATCCTTAAAGCAAAATAATAACATGAAAAGCATTAATATAAATATGCCAGGTGACATTTGCATAGACTTTCGGCTAAGCCTACAAAAAAGGAAATACTCAGGTAAAACATGACACAATTATCGCATTCATTTTATGATTTTATGCAAATTTTCGCAGATTTATTAGTAACCGAAAAACAGAAGGAAAAAAGAGTGCAAAAGAGAAATCGTCATAAACTATGTTAAAAAAATAAAAAAATATTATAAGATTTTATTCAATTCAATTAAAGTTTTTTGTGAATGTATGTTGCACATTTACCAAAAATCAACAACGCGACACACAAAGCAAAAATGCATATCAGGCAGGCACACGCAAACACAGAAACAAACCAAAAATCACCAACAATTTTTCTGCATAAATTTGAATATCGAAATAAAAATCACAAAAATATAGGTAAGTAATAAAATAAAAGCCCAAGTAAAGCTACATGAGTAAAGAGTAAGGGGTAAAGTAAAATAAGGTGAGGTAAAATGTCATGCTCACATATTAAAAATTCGTTACGCAGCATTTGCGGAGTTACTGCATTTGCAGAGCAGCATCGCCAGCAAATGCAAACGAATTGCCAGTGACTTGCAGCAAGTGTCTTTGGATTTTTGGCATTCCCTGCAAGCACGTGATTTCAACTGATTTCATTTTTATTTCCTTTCGAAATGTAAAACTACACAAAAAAAAAAAATAAAAAAAAAACATAAATGTTTAAGTGAAATTCAATTTTCTTGAGTTTCTGTGTTAAAAATATGTTTCGGTTTGTTAACTTCTTCATGGTTGTTATTGTTTTTGTAGTCGAATTGCTCTCCTCGCCAACTACTGCTGCTACTAACTACTAATATTATGTTCGGGGAAAAAAGCGCGTGACAGTCGAAAATCTGATTCAATTTAGTGATAAATAAAATTATTACATGCCCAAAACAGACGGCAACGACTACGAGATGTTGTCCATTATGTCGCTGCTGTTGCTACTTTTGACTTTCTTGCTTTTGCCGGTTCAGCTCAATTGTATTGTGTTTTTTCTCTGCTTCTGCTGTTTGAGCTGAAGCGCACATGCATCTTTGAAGAAATATCAATGGCAATCGGGTGATTTATATGTTTTTGAGATAGCATTATTTATTTATTTTTTTCTTTTGTTTTTTGTTGCCGTATTTAGAAATTATATTCAAGATAATTTTGCTAACAAGATTTAGGGTTTTAAAAAAAATAACGAGCGAAAAAGCGGACATTTCTCGTTCAACAGAAACTAAAAGTTAGCAATTGTAAAAGGAATGCAAAAAATGTCAAGTATGTATATAATGAATAAATTTTATATAATTTTGTTTGAATTAAATAAAACAATACATACATATTATGTATGTACATATGTATGTTAAATATTGTAAAATCTATGGTATAACGACTGAAAAAGCCCCATGCTAACAATAGCGAATTTTATGTAAAGGGAAAACTGCTTGGCTGCTAATGATTCCTTTAGGATTTTGAATTCCTCCTCAAAACAAAATTTTCTTGTAATTATAACTTTTTTTTCCAATTCCTACTACTTATTATTGTTAATTCCATTCCTGGGAATCATATTTGGAAAATTGTCTCAAATGCTATTTGTAAGAAGACTTTAGTGGATTAACCATTGATAACTACAGAAATTTGAGAAAGTTTCTGAAATAGATATAATGCAAATGTGAGGTAGACCTGATGGCAAACGCAAGTTCTGAGAAATACCCAGAACAGAAACATGAAAGTCACATTCTAAGTAAGAAATCTGGTGACCAGATATGAATGAAGAATGTCTCGGTTGCTCTTGCATTCTCGAATTATATCTGGAATCTTAATACTTGGAATATGGGAAAGTGCACTACATATCTACATACGTAATTTTTTATAGTTCAAAGAGTTCTTCAGGGTGACAATTAATAAGTGAATAAATACAACAGTTTTGAACATAAAAAAATTAATGTAATCTAAAACGAAAAACAGACCGAAGAAAGAGATAACATAAAATATTGAAACACTTGGCTATGGGCCGCAGCTCCTCCACCGGTCTCCTTATTCGGTCTCATTCTCGACGCAACGACTGTTTCAGGGACTGGAAATTTTTAGCACGTTTGGCAAAGACACTGGCCTCTAAAATAAAACATACGCTGTAATACATCGGATTGAAATCCCGCAAATATGGCGGCCATTCTTGAGATGATATAAAATCAGGAAAATGAGCCCTGCACCATTCTTGTGTCGTTTTGGCATTGTGAGCTGGCGCAAAGTCTTGCTGCAACTTCCAATCATTATCGCCAAAGTGCTGTCTGGCCCAGGGTAATATCACAGCCTCCAAAATTTTACTGCGGTACACTTCTTGGTTGATTTTGACTCCTTGTTGCACAAAAATCAAAGGTGTCCTGCTTTTTGCGCAAATCCCACCCCATACCATGACGGATTGTGGATTTTAGCGATGTTGAATGACGAATGATGGTCCAGGAGCCTCTGTTGATCAGCTTCTGTCACTTTGACGATGCTTATGCGATGGTTCATCAGTAAACAGCTTTTCATTTGTGAAGACGATTTTTTTCCATACAATTCCTGCGGCCCGCAGTTGAAGTAGGCTTGTAAGCATTGAGTACTAGTTCAGTTTTCGCAATGAGTCGAGTTGATTCACGGATTCACGCCAGTTTCTTGAGCAACTTTGCTCATAGAAACCTTTGAATTACGCTGCTCCCGCTTTTGAACGAATGAACGTTGTAAACACTTATTAATTGTCACCCTATACTTTGCTACTCAAATAATTTATATAACAACTGTATAAATAAAAGAATAGTGATATGACCGACGAATATATTTTTGTGTTCTTAGTCTTGTACTGAAGAATGGTAATCCGAAGCTCTCATATCGCCAATCAAATACCAAGCCCTATCGAGCATACTGTGAGAAAAACTAAGCTATTTGCCAACACACTGATTAAACCTTATCACTGTAGTTTTAGACCTTTTTTTTTTTTATTGATACATTTAACACACAGGGTGTACCCCTATGAATGCAGAGCATTGTATTGAATGGAAGGAGCATTGGAAAGGTGGAAGGAAGAAGGAGGAAGAATGAGAGAGAGAGGGAATGCAATCACAGGACACTGATAGAGATTGACAGTCTAGTCATTGTGACAAGTGTTATGCCTTTACCACAATGAACTTCAGTTTATCAGTGTCGACCGAGTATGACCGCATGTAGCGCCAAAGGCCAAGTTTTTCGCATCCACTCATGTTGTGCGTGTTATATTTGCACATGAATGGACCTGGTAAGTTTACCATAGTATCAAACCTTAAACACTATGTCAATTTCTGGAAAACCCATAAAAGCAAAATAGTTTATTATTGCAAAAAGACGGAGTACATCTTAATGGCATATTTTTTAGTTCTAGTAGTGCGTTGAACTGTTACGCAGAGTGTCTGGGGTTCTAATCACTCATACAGGCAAAATCAAAAAATAGAAAAAAACATTTTTCTAAACAGTACAACCTTTTGACAGAAAATGGAAAATCTACGAGAGTAAAAATTTTCTATGAAAAGCTTTTCTTTCGCCGTTCGGATTCGGCATAAAACTTTAGATCCCTTCCATTCATGTACAAATATAACACGCATAACATGAATGGATGCGAAAAGCTCGGCTCCATTGGCTGTTGTGCCATTAAAAGAGGAAAGAAGAGGTTCCAGGTCGAATTAAAGCTTGAGAAATAGTTAAATCAACTGAACTTGTACTTGGAAATTCTCCCATATTGCGGCATTTCTCTAATACATATAAATTATATAAGTTTTCACTCAAATTAAATGTGCCTACATATGCCGGAATAGAGTCAATGTGCAGTTAAAGATTTTTATCCAGATTTATAAGGAAATTAAAATGTCAATGTACAATTTCTGATGAAAAGAAACTTTCAAAAATTATAGCTACAATGTTTGTGGACAACTTTCAGTGGAAGATTTTTAAGTAAATGATAAAATGAATAACAACACCACGACGAACTTATTACAAAATAAATTTCTGGAAATTGTGCATGCACAAAACACAAGACCAGAGATTTAAATTATAATCAACTCTTTCACTTAAGTGATAGACAAACCTAATTACATATATAAATAAACTAATGCATAGGTCAAAAAAAAGATAACTAGGGAGATAACTGGAAAATTTAAAAGAGGTACAGTGAGTGAGTGAATATGAAGCAACTAAATCTTGTTTGCACGTGCCTGAAAAATTACCACAAATTTATAATTTCATTCCCACCGAAATGTGAAAATGTTATACGTAAAATTCAAAATTATATTGAACTTAGTATGCAGGTAACATATTTGAATTGAATCAGCCGACAGCAGCAAGCAGTGAGCAAGCATTTCTTTTCATAGGAAAAAAAATAATATATAACGAAAAAGTTGTAGTTTTTTGTTTTAATGTTTCTTGCAGCCAAAAATATTGTATAAAGGAATTCTAAAAACAATACAGCAGCAGAGCAAAAGCAACAAAAACAGCAATGCAATGAAATAAAATTGTTCAAAATTAATTATGTCACATTATGTAATGTGATAAGATTTCTTTTTGTCGTTGTTTTTGTCTTCTTAATTTTTTTTTTTTTTTTGGTATTCTTCTGGAAAATGATATACATCAGCGAGTAGCAGCAGCAGCAGCAAAACCGAAAGCAGCCAGAGCGATAACAATGTGGTAGTAGGAGCAGCAGCAAGGTAAACTTTTTCAGGTAACAATGCCAAGAGTATGGATGGAATCAGAGACAGAGAGATGCCCCACCAGCCAGCCAGCCAGTCGCACCATACTATCAAAACAATAACAGCGTACTTCTATATGCCTGTCCATATAAAAGACAAAGGATAGCAGCAGCAGCAGCAGAAGAAGCGGCAGAAAAACCAAAGATGATGAAGAAATCGCTCGAGCACGATTTATTTTTTTCTTACTTTCTGAAGACTTATGTTTTTCTTTTTTCTTTCTTTCTTTCTTGGGCTACTGAAAACTTGATTTCGTATACTTGTATTTTTTTTTAATCATTTTTTCTTTCTAGAGTGAATTCAATACTCCCAAAAGCGTTAATTCAATAAATATATTAGTAATATAATATGTTACTAACAGCAGCAAGCAGTAAGCCTGAACGACCGCAGCAGGTAGAAAAAATTATTTTCGCCAATTTCACAACAATCAAAGGTTGCAGTGCAGCAGCAGCAAAGAATGAAGGCAAGAGGTTCGGTTCAATTTGAGGTGTGCTGTTTTTCTCCTTTTTTTTCTTCTTATTTTAGGTTCACTTTGTAATTTATATTTTCATTGTTGAAAATCATGATTATTATTGCATGGCAGGCTATTGTTTCTTGCACATTGCACAGGCAAGAAAAGAAGAAGACGACGACTTGCAATCGGTCGAACGGTCACTATCGACGGTGCTGCACATGCATTTCAAAGGTTTCTTCACATGAAACTGTCACTTCAAAGTTTTCAAGTACGAACAAAAAAAGGAAAAACGTTTGACTGAAATTTCAGTGTTGTGAAGTTTAGCATACTATGTATAATAAATAAATAATTTCTAATATATGCAATTTACGGAAGAAATACAACAAACATTTATGAAATTAACTAAGTAGTAGATACAAGCGAGCACTTCTACTTTGTTAAAACGAAGTCGGACAGTAGAGAATAAAGTTTGTTAAGTTTAGCAACCCATATTTGTTATTGCAAACTAACGAATTTCTAGCAAATTTGTTTGTTGGAACAAAAAAAATAATAATATATATTTTAAAGTTTGTGCTTCGCTTCCTGAATGGAATATGTTAAGCTTACCATAGAAACCCATATTTGCTACCATATTACAAAATTCTAACAAATTTGTTTGTTGAAACTGTTGTACTTATGTTCAGTCGTCTCTTTATTAATGAGTCTGCTCTATGCAGAACATTCGTATTAACAGAGCTGTATTTCTTAAGTAGGTATAACATAGTTGTAGATATAAGAAGTATAGAATAGCTAAGGTGTAACTTAGTTGTATATAGGATATAATACAGAAATTGGGAAGTATAAAAACTGAGTGTGTGCTTCTATTTCTCAAGGAATCATTTTGTAAAGTTTGACAACCCATAGTTGTTACTGCGAGAGCTAACGAATTTCTAAAAAAAAATTGTTTTTTGAAACCAAGAATTATTTAAACTTTCAAAGTTTATGTATCTGGTTTTCCTGGACGGATGGCAACTTATATTTGTTATTGCGAGCTAACGAACTTCTAACAAATTTGTTTGTCAAAACAAAGGTCTATCAAAATTAATAAAGTTTGAGCGTTTGTGAATCTGACTTTATGAAATTTAACAAACAGCAGTATTGTTGGCTTTTGTAAGTATGTACTTTTATATGTATACAAATATTTAAGAAATTTTCTATCAATAATGTGAAATCAAGACAATAATGAAACCTTCACTCTTGATTCGAGACAGTTTTTATTTAGCAACATTTTAGTTGATATTGTGAATTTAGCACTATATTTTTTGTTTACCCACTTAGTTATTAGAGAAATAAATTTATTTCGAAAATTCTTTATATCTAATCCTAAATAAGTGCCCATTGAAGGAATTACGTTTTTATTGCAATTATCATTTCCATGCCAAACATGGCATCTTATACAAAAACAACCCCTCCTTTCCACATAAAAAAGCAATTAATGTGTACTCTTAAGTATTTTTAATGGCTTTAGAAATTAATTCGGTTATAATTTACGCACAAATTACCAAACAACTAGGAAGACATGACAACTTTATTTTATTAAAGATCTGAAAGAAAAGAAAAAAGTATTAAATCCTTTTTTCTGGCTCTTACCCAGCCCAAAAAGCAAGCACGAAGAAGAAAATCCACTTGAAATTATTTAAAAATTTTTATGGTCGAATAAATTTAGTAGTGGATTTTATAATGAAATTAAAATATTTTGGTGTGCTATATGAGTATACTCGGTTTAGATTCTTATGCAAAATACCATAATGAAGTACATAGGAAAGTAACAGAGACTTTGAAAAACGCATAAAAGGAATTTAATCCTTTCCTTATAATTTTAAAAACATAAATGTGTACATTAATTGATAAAAAAAAACAAACGAACAGAGACATAAAACATTTTAGAAAGCATATTAATGATTATAAAAGTATTTATGTATTGTTGTTGCTAAGGAAAAAAATGGTTGCATGACAATAATTATAGGAATAGAGCAGCAACCCTTTTCCCATTACCATTTACTAGCTGCCACATTGACTACAAATCGCAGTATTTGAGGAAAATTGCTACTTTTCAAGCATGGGGAAATTTCGAGTAGCACTTTCACTGACGCATTAAAACTGAAGAGTAATTGAGATTCAAAATTTGTATAGGATTAAAATTTTAATTGAAATCGTATCCTTATACAATGACTAAAATTTCCATATCTTTTTGGCATATTTTTTTCCGCGGCATTATTTATGACGAAAATTGCATTGCACCAACAAAAAGTGCATAATCGTAAATTAATGTAGTTTTCTTTTGAGCCGCAAGCTTTTTTCTTTTTTTGTGCATCAATTAAAACTTTTTGAGTTTTTTTTTTGTGGATTTTACCTTTCTGGTTTCATAAATTTGTGCATAATTTAAGGCTCCGACTCAATTCTCATCTGGACAAAAAGCAAAAATAACATTACGTTAATGATTTTGCTTTCGGCGGAGAAATAAAATAATACGATTTTAATTACACAGTGCAATTTTTTTCTGGATTTCAGGTATGTATTTTTTTATGAGTTGTTAATCATTTACAATTTGCCACAAGAATTGATGATGTGTTTTAAACTTTTAAAGTGTTGGCTAAAATCACATTTGATCTTTTTTTCTGTTTTCTTATGAATTATGAAGAATAATTATTTAATAAAAAACAAGAGAAGAAGACCTTCATAAAATTTAGGATAATTTAGGAAAAAGAATCATGAAGATAATGATATTTGTTCTTTTTTTCTTTCCTTCCAAGTCTCCTAAATGGCTCTTGCATGTGGCAATTAAAAATCTGTCAAACATGTTAAAATGCATTTGTAACAATTTTACCCACTTCAATTCTATATATGAATTGAATCAAAGAGAAATATGAGAGACAGAGAGATGAGTGCAAAGAATTGTATTATGCAGAGGCGAATCTACAAAGCATTCCAGAATTTGTATTAAAAGCAGTTCACAAATCCGAAGAAAACATGCTTGAGTTCAAAGCGAAATAACGCAAATGTTTCAGAACATGCCACAGTTCTTTGATTCGTTATAGAACCATAAGTTTCCAAAGCAATATTTGGATTTGGATTTGGCACCCTTCTTCCGCATTACACCCCCACCCCACGCTTGAAAACACCAATGCTCTCCACATTCATACACCAACGCAACAACACATGAAATTGCAATTTAAATCAATTTCTGTTTTGCATAAATTTGTTATGCAAAGTAAATAAAGTACCTACAAAAAAAATATATCTTGATATTTTTCCATAGTTGTCACAATTGCAGCAGAGCGAGCAGCTAGCAGAGAATTGCCAGCAAAAAAGCAAACGTTGCTGTCATTTGCATCAACTCAAAATGCACTTTATCAAAGACTAATCTCGAAAACAGAATGAGATGCAGAAAAACAAGCAAGCAAGCATGCAAACAAACAAACAAACACACACACTGATACAGACAGACTGACTGACAACCAAAGCAAAGAAAATGTAACCCCCTCTGGCAACAACAACCAACACAAGAATCCAAGCGTTTTTCATTTTCCTTTCTTTTGCATCTTTTGAATAAAAGTTGAGTTGAGAGTAAAAGTCATGCGAACAAAATTTACACTTAAAAGAATTTTCTAAAATGTTTTCTCGAGTACAACTTTAGCAATATTTTTTTTACAATGATAGCAACAACTTTTTTTTGATGAAGTGTATACATTTGTTGTTGCTGCTGCTGCTGCTGCTGCTGCTGCTGCTGACATAAACGCAAATTTCTCAAAAAGCAAAAATTTATTATTGTGGTTTGCTTATGCTTGGAATGGGAATGAAAAGAAGTCAGTATGCAGTGCCAAGAAAATGCAGCAGCACAGGAAGAATCAGTCAGTTAGGCAGTGAGCTCAAGTGAGAGGAGACGACGACGTTGTTGAATGTGCTTATTTGTATAGTGCTAGATATGTATTTATGTATAACTAAAAAGCTGGTCAGGTCAGCTTCGTTTTCTTTTCTTTACTGTGTGAAAGTGGGTGGAGTGAGTTGCGGCGGCGGCGGCGGCGGCGGTGGATGCATGCCAGTCAGTCGTGTTGCCAAGTGAGTGAGTGAGTGCAGCAGCAACAACGAAAAAACCGAAACTTTTGCTATAACTAGAGTTATGCAAAAAAAAAGTAGCAATTTTTCATAGATTTATCTATGGAAATTTAAATTCATATTTTCTTCGTAAGAGCAACTCAAACTGATGTGCTGCAATTTACTTGATGATTTTTGCATGCATAAAAATTATTTAGATTGTTGTCGTTTTTTCTTTTTATCTACAACTTTTTTTTTTGCGATTTTTTTATGCACAATACAAAGCGTAAACGTCATTGAAGAAATTGTATCTTTAAGTTTATAAATTGTGCTACGTTATTTGCATTACAATTGCATGTAGTATTTACGAACAAGGGGAGAAAATATACATACACACTTAGATAGGTAGATAAGGTTTACGAGTTATTCTTATTTTGAACTTTACTATTATTCTATACATTAATATATATTGAATTAAATGTTTATGGAACGCATAAGGCGGGCACAACAGTAAATCAGTTCGTTGGCGAAGCATCAAAAAATTTGAATTCGAGAGAAATCGTCGACGGAGCCAGGCTGGAAGAGAGGGAATAATGGGTCATTTCTCTTTAAAAGTGACCTGCGTTTTAGGTCCTTTGAAAGCAATATATATATATTTTTTTTTAAAATAAAATAAAAAATTATTTTTCTACACGGCACCACCTCTTGGTAGTCAATGGCAAACCTACAAGAGTAAAAATTGCTATGAAAAACTTTTCACTTCGCCGTTCGGATTCGGCATTAAACTGTAGGTACCTTCCATTTATGTATAAATATAACACGCACAACATGAGTGGAGGCGGAAAGCTCGGCCTAGGCCCTCCATGGGCTGTTGTGCCATTAAAAGTAAAGTAAGTACCTTCTGTTATTTTACATATTTTTTAAAGAAAACTTTTTTAAACTGTAGTCTCTGAAAAATATAAGGGGACCCGGACCCCCCATTGAAGTTATAATTTGTACATCAAGTTTCTTTTTTATCTAATAATATAAAATTATTTAAATGTAATTTGAAAGTTAGGACATGTAGAAATATTAAACAGTGATTACCTACTTTTGTGAATAGTTTATTAATGTTTTTTTTTGCAAAATTTATAAAGTTGATGTATGAAAAATCGTACGCGTGTCCTTACGAAGCATATAAATAAAAATCATGGTAGGCAACAAGTTGAAGATCTTCTTTTAGCGCCCCAGGTCCGTATTTTCCCTCCTGTGTCATTGCATTTCCCCTTTCATTCTCGCTCCTTCTTCCTCCCATCTATCTTCCTATCTATCTTCCTTGCAATCAACACAATGCTCTGGGGTACACCTTGTGTGTTGAATGTATCAATAAAAAAAAACGTACCCATTACATGGCCAGGTCATTGAAAGAGCACTTTGAGATTAATTACTTCGTACTACAAAATATGGCAGTTTTAAAACCGACTGTAAGACTCAAAGCTTTAGAAGTCCCACAAAACTTTTTCATTCTTCCAAGATTGCATATTTGTTAAAATAGAAATATATATAAAAAAATAAAATTCTTCCTTTTGACACTAAAAATAATAACATATATTTTTCTATTATTGCTAAACTTGAGCAATATTTTTCTTAAATTTTTGCGACACTTTTGATGATAGAGACAGATGACATTGCACAAAGATTATTTACTTTTACGATACTTAATTCTTGTTGTTGTTGTTGTTGTTCATGATTCTCCACGTAAAATACATGCATACACGAATTTTATGTTGTCAGCTTTTACTCTAGCACATAGTAAGTACGAATACAAATTACTCTACCTCTGCTGTTCTGTATTTATGCATTTATGTAGTACTGGTAAAACTTTAGCTAGCTCGAATTGTCAAGCATTTTATTTACAACAAACATAATGCACACATAAATCTGCTTAATAAAAACGTTTTGTTTTGTTATTTTTCTTTTGTTGTTATGTGTTTTAGTATTTTTAGTTTAAAAGTTATAAAAACAAATAGAGCATATTACCGCCAACAAATGCCAGCAAACATCAGCAGCAACAATATAAACAACACGGTGGTGCTCAGCAACACAACAAAACATCGACAATAACTTATGCTATTGGCCATCACAAAAAGCGCTTAAAACTTTATTACCTGAGCTCCGTTTTTTGTGCTCAGCTGTGTTGCTAAAAATTAGAAATTCCTAGCAGCACTTTTGGTCTCTACATACACCTGCGACGACGGGTACCATAATTTTAGCAACAGACAAATTACATTTTTTCTACTCTGTCTCTCTCTACTCTGCTCTGGTGGGTTCTGCTCTTTCCTTCTCTAAAGAGTTACTCCTGTAGCCAGTGCCGCTGTAGTATTTTTGTGCAAAATTGCATTTACTTTTCGAGATGCTTTATTGTCATTTTATTACAGCGTTCTTTTGGACGCTGAAATTGCAACAAAACATTTCATTTTTTTATGCATTTTTATACATACATATTTGTTTTGTTTTTATACAATGAACGCCGAAGAAAAGTGCAAGTGTGACACAAAAGGTGTTTAAGGTGAATAAACCGTTTGACATTTGTGACACATGACAGGTAAAGAGGATAATGATGGGTGGGGGAGAGCAGAATGTAAGAAATTCTGCAAAGTTTAAAACCCAAGTCAATTTATTTATTTTTATTTACATCGTTCTTCAGAGTCTGTGCTGAAGTAGACAAATTGTCTACGCAATGAATCGAGTTTTCGAGTTCGAAATTCATGTGTTCTTTTTATTCTTCTTCTTCTTTTAATGGAACAACAGCCTATGAAGGGCCTAGGCCGAACTTTTTTTGCATCCGCGGATACTTTTATATGACCCAATATTATCGTTGTGTATATAAAGCTTTTAAACTGGTAGAACGTAGTAGTAGAGCTATGTTGATAATAAATATTAACCCTCTTTTTGCTGCAATTGTAGTTTCTTGAATACCATAATTAAAAAATTCGTCAAATAATAATAACGCAAAAGTAATAATTTCCACACATTGCCACATAAAATGTATTTATGGAATTCAAATCTTTTAGGTCTAAGCTATGTAAATAAAAGCTCGGTCAGGAAAATATACTTAATTTTTGGAAGGTTAGTTTGGAAAAACAACAATTATTTTGCATTTATTTAAAAAAAACACAAACTGAAATGGAAATTACTTACATATAAATTAACAGGTCCCCATATATTTTTCGGAGACTACACAGCTGATAAAAATCAACATATCGGAAACTAAACCAATTTCAACTAAACATTTTCATTTCGCTATCATTAACTTATATTAGCTTGTATAATGATGCTTGAAAATATTTCATGTCAGGGAACTATGAATGGCCAATGATGTTTCGTATGAATGCTTTATTTTTTTGTACACATGGTCACTCCATTTCCTCTGGGTAGGAAAAAAACTAATACACATCCTCTCTAAGTTCGGTTACGATGGAAGTGGTGGTATTGTTACAAAAAACTATCTAGAGTCAATTAGAACTTCGAGCGACATCAATCACTGTCTCCAGTTTGAGAGTACCCATAGTATGTGCAAAAAGCTTTTAAAAAGAGCCAGGTTTATACTGGTTAAGTCATTTAGGGGCGGAAAACATGTTCGCTAATGTTTTATGTGGTCGCTGTGGCGTAGTGGTAGTGCGTTGGACTGCTACGCAGAGTGTCCGGGGTTCGAATCTCGGCACAGGCAAAATCAAAAAAAAAAAGTAGAAAAAATAATTTTTCTACACGGCACCACCTCTTGTCAGGCAATGGCAAACCTACAAGAGTAAAAATTGCTATGAAAAGCTTTTCCTTCGCCGTTCGGATTCGGCTTTAAACTGTAGGTCCCTTCCATTCATGTACAAATATAACACGCACAACATGAGTGGATGCGAAAAGCTCGGCCTAGGCCCTCCATGGGCTGTTGTGCCATCAAAAGTAAAGTAAGTAAGTAATGTTTTTTAATATAATTCTATCTACAGCTGGACAACATTACAAAGTCTCCTTAGTAACAAACTCATTACAGTTCCTTCATAGGTAATTTTCCAACAAACCATGCTTTTTGGCATGATACCTTAAAAAAACCAATCTCTCAGTAACAACTCCAATCAATAAACGGCATTCTTTGCAAGGGACTGAGAGGAGAAGTTCAGTTTTAGTACGAGAGTGTTGGAGCTAAAAAATTTTGATATACAGGATGAGTTTATTCTACTTTTTTTGGTTGTGCCGAGATTTGAACCCTGGACACTCAGCGAAGCAGGACAACTCATTACCAACTACGTTACAGCGACCACAATATCTATCCATCATCTATTAGGGGTAAAAAAAGAAGCAGTTTGTCAAAGGCTGCATAACAGAAACAAAGTGATGGTGAGATTTTACAGGATTCTACCTCAAGACAAGCATCCTGCCTTGCCAGATCGACCGCTAACCCAGTTCCCATTATACCAGAATCCTGGGACCCAGTAGGGTTGTAGTTTATTTTTAATACTACGGTTTAGTGCTACTTTATAATATGGCGTACAAGGGCCGGCCTTCAGAGCATGTTAATTGTCTGAATACAAATATTTTGGCGAACTAAAATCTCATATTAAAACTGAACATATAAAAACTGAATTTTAAAAACTTCAAAACTGACCAACGATTTCTGGTAGCGGCTTTAACCTAACATATAGTATCAAACTTATGGCATTTGTCTCTTCTTCAGTCTTCAATTGCGACAATATTAAAATTGACTGTTTGATTTTTCTGCGTCATAAATCCATAGTCAGTTCTTATAGCATTGCAGCAGCTAATAAGTAATATCTTCGTGACTCATACACTCAGTTTGTCGCTGCATGTTTGAGTGTGCATGTGTGGTTGTTCCTACTTCTTCATTTATTTTACTTCCTTCATATGAATTCCTTCCTATAGTTCTCTTTTGCGCACTAGAAAAACAGAAAATAACTACGCATTTAAAAAATAAATAAAAACTTACTGCGCAGGTTTCTTTTTCTTTGCACTAAAACCTTGAGCTACATACCAACTCCTTTTTAGCTTCATAACTATAAACACACAAGCATACAAATGTATGTATGATTTCAAAAGAAAATCACATAAGGGAGGATTTTGCTTTTTAATAAATAAATATATAAAGGTAAAAACACATAAATTATTTCACACATTTTTGTTCGATATTGAAGTCAAGTCAAGAATTACGCATGTGGCAATGAAGAAATTAAAAAGTACGCAAAAGCATACTACAAAAACAAAAACGACTAAAAACGTTCAAAAAAAAAATACTCCCCTTTTTTCTGAAAAAGTATTATGCGCTCGAATACTCGTACCTACTCGATGAACTTTTGCTACTGCGTCAAAGCTCCTTTGTTTGTGTACTTATGTCGATGTGCGATGCATACACGTTTGGCATACTTGTCAAAGAAGATTAAGTCAAAACAAAAATTACGTCCCTCTTTCAGTACATATATAGCATTTATTTACTTTTATTTTACCTATATACTATGTACTGTAGTAAAAGCTGTAACTCTTTCGCTGTATGAGTTGCCCAAAATATAACTCTTTTTCGCTTACACATTTTGGTATGTAAACAAATTGTTACTAGGTGAAATTTTTACACCATCTTGCATTTTTTAAGGGTGTTTATTTCCGGCTTTTTTTTAGTTAATAATAAAACTCCGCCTTTCGTAATTGATGCACATGTTTTTTCGTTTTTTTTTGTTTCTAGTTTTTTTTTTGTTTCTTTCTATTTCTAACTGGACATATTCCAAACAACAAACATTTTAAATTAGTATTATCTGCCAATGGTTAAACATCAGTCAGTCAGATGCTTCCGTCGTACTCGGCAGCGGCAGCAGTTAAAGTGAAAATATTTGCATCATCGTTCTAAGTTTGCCAATATTTCAAATTTGCAACAACCCTAACGTCCTTTTTCGCACATGTCCCGGTTTTTTATATTATTTTACATATTATTCGCTATTGTCTCTCGCCTGCCACTCTCTATTGAAATAATGTCCAGCGGTTTTTTTCTCTTTTTCTTTTTGTATGTTGCTAACTGCTGCCCCTTTTCCGTTTCGCTTCATTACAATCTGATGTGACATGTCGTGATGTTTAATGAAAGCGACGCTCGTTTTTTTAAGCTCACCCTTTGGGTATTTTAATTACGTTTGCATTTTTTGCAATGCAAATTACACTGAAGGTATACTGTATGAAATAAATAAATAAATATAATACAGTATTCACACTGTACTAAACAACATAATTTATGCACACGTGAGTTGTTGTTTTTTTTAATCAGAAACTATAAGCAATAAAATAAATACGTAAAATTATTTGTAAAATGTTTTAATTAAATGCAAATTAAAATAATTTCGGCATGATTTTTGTGTCTACATATTGAAGCACCTGTCGCTAATTGAAGTTGTAAATGTTAATAGTATATTTCCTTTTTTTTGTTTGAATTGGATTGGACATCAAAAATATTATATGTTTAAAACAAGCGTTTTTACATCTTTATAAATGAATTGGAAGATTGCTGGTATTCGAATAATGAAGTAGTGCCTGGAAATCAAAAAAACTGCGAAAAGCTCTAGGCCCTCCATGGGCTGTTGTGCCATTAAAAGTAAAGTGAAGCATACATATTTGTTAGTATTATTTATTTCCAGATGAATTAGCGAATAGCTAAAATTTTCTACTCTTTACAGCTGACATTTTAGAGGAAAACTTATCAACGTTGTCTAAATTCAAGTATCAGGGTTGTTGATCATCAGCAGGATGTATGTATGTACAAATATCAGGACCCCTGATATACTATTCCCTCGAATAAATAAAATAAATTTTTTAAGTTCGCCCTAATCCCGTAGTTTACTCTTAGTAAGTAATATGGTAGAAAATGATGTTGAAACAGGTTGAACTGTTGATCCTCCTCTTACTTCTACGTGTGTTTATGTATATATGTAACTACCAGTGAAAGTTTGTCCCAGGCCCATCCCACGGGAAGGGACATGAAGAATATATTCTAAGCAAGCACACTATACAGCTTAATAACACTGAACTACTTCTGAACTACTTCTCAAGAATTGAGAAACTAATTTGCTTATAAGCGAAAAGCTTCTCTCAAACAAAGTTTTTTTTAGGATATATCAAAAAGCTTAAGTAAAGACAACAACGCCAGTATCCACGCGTTATGTATAAAGAAATAAAATATAATGTTCATATTGGAAAAAAAAAAGTTTAAAAATGTTAAAACGTGCTAACAAAAAATTACCAAGGAGAAAAAAGTAAATAAAACAATATGAACTCAATACGATGCCAGAATGAGGTTCTTAAGGTTTAACCCACATTCCCAAGCCTACAAAACAATTAAGTTTAAAGAAAGCTAAAAAGCTATCTCAGGAGACAATGAGCTAGCGTTCTGTTACATAAAGGAGATACAACAAGAGTTCTAGATTCTTTAAAATAACTCTTTGGCACATCTTCAATTCGATGATTGACCACTGTACGCGAACCATGAGATAATAAAGAAAAAATTACATAGTTTCGCCGAGGGCGTTATAGAGAAAAATAAACCTAAGTTTCGTGATTTTCGTTTTTTCATATGCTTTACTAATAACAACAATGCTTTGAGTTACTACAACAACCACATAATTTTTACAGCATGAGCAATAATGGAAATTTATAAATTTTATGACTTGTTTTTGTTTTTTTTTTATTTCTAACTGGACATAGTCCAAAAAGCAAAAATTTTAAATTAGTATTATCTGCCAATGGTTAAACATCAGTTAGTCCGATGCTTCCGTCGTACTTGGCAGCGGCAGTAGTTCAAGTGAAAATATATGTAACTTCGTTTTAACTCTGCCAATATTTCAAATTTGCAACAATTCTAACGTCCTTTTTCGTAAATGTCCCGGTTCTTTATATTCACATATTATTCGTTATTGCCTCTCGACTGCAAATGCTTAAACTTACAACACAAACTGAATTAAAAGTTGGATATGTATTTCGTTAATAAGCAAAATAAGCAATCTGTCTGGGATATTTTAAATCCTTAAAAAAATGCATAAAGTATTAATAAACACTCTCAAAGCCTATAAAAGTTCGTCCTCTATTTCACATACTCAGCATATAAAAAATCATCAAAATTAGAGCTGACCACCTTTAGTCGAACCTAAATAGCTCACATGTAGTGAAATATGGATAGAATATGGACTTCGAAATAAATTAATAGACAGTACAAACCATCTCCATATAAAAAT
The DNA here is from genome assembly GCA_958295655.1 of Palloptera scutellata. NCBI lineage: Eukaryota > Metazoa > Arthropoda > Insecta > Diptera > Pallopteridae > Palloptera > Palloptera scutellata. The sequence goes on along the minus strand of OY282450.1, from coordinate 41,023,130 downwards.
ATGTTCTGTCAAGCTGAACGAAACTATAAAGTCGAAATCGGTATACTTAGAACATTTTTCTTGCCCCAATATTCTCGTATAAAAATTGACTTTCGGTTCTCGCTTTCCCAGATAACTGATTGACTTGGCCTTGGACTGGTGGAAAATTACCTATGCAGAAACTGTAATGACCCTGAAACGAACATATTATTAGTCTTTGACCAAAATTAGGTAGGACTTTAAATTTCAGAAGTTAGGAAGCGCATTTTTCTTTCCCTACATGAGGTGATTAGTTTAAACCTTGCGCTGTACTGAGGGTAACTCTGACTTCTCTTTTACTCCACGAATCTCGCCGGTTTATGTAAACCACCATCACCTCTATTCCAAACTTGTTGTTTATAAATCGCTTAACTGCTGCCACGAGCTGTTTTTTCAAAAAGATTTTTGAATGGGTGTACTTTACTTACTTTTAATGGCACAACAGCCCATGGAGGGCCTGGGCCGAGCTTTTCGCATTCACTCATGTTGCGCGTGTTATACATATTTGTACATGAATGGAAGAGACCAACAGTTTAATGCCGAATCCGAACGGCAGTGAAAAGCTTTTCATAGGTAATTTTTACTCTTGTAAGTTTGCCATTGCCTGCCAAGAGGTAGTGCCGTGTAGAAAAATTATTCTTTCTACTTTTTTATTTTGCTTGTGCCGAGATTCGAACCCCAGACACTCGGCGTAGCAGTCCAACGCACTACCACTACGCCACAGCGACCATGGGTGTTTAAGAATTCATTTCATAAGTTGTTCTTTGAAATGCATGACGGCAACGACTTTCTATAATAATAATTTTTTCATATACAAAATAAATAAAATAAGTGACAATATCATCGAGATGATATTTTTTTTTTCGTAAAAATTTTTTACTAGGATGCCTCAATTCAAAAACTTTGCAGTGAAAATAACTAGTTAGTTCTATCTCTTGGGATTATACATATAGTCACATTTTAATATTCACAAACATTTCGGGCCGCAGACAGACACTAATAAACATGAACGCACTCATATTTTTTTGGCAACTTATCCACTATATGATTGCCAAACTACATACAAACAAATTTTTAGTATCAAATATTTTTTCTTTTTTTTTCCAGTTTTGCATGTAGTTTGCTGCACACTAAAAGTAATTGAATTAGTTTTTATGGATTTTTCTTTGCACAATTCACATCCGCACACATATCTTCTCTCTATTTTCTCAGTGACCCTTTTCTACAATATATGGGGGCAAGTAGCATTTGCGGTTGTTAACTGCCTCTACTGTTGCCATTGCAACTGCAACTACGCACACTTATTTACTACAATAATGTATGCTGTACTATTTAGATGTTTGCGTTAAGTTTTATTTGCATAAGTATGCATGTATGACACATGTGGAATTTGCGGCAATTTTATGATTTGACAGTTTGTCGGTCGGTTGCTCGGTGTTGGTTGTATCGTAAATATATTTTTATAGTGTTATGTGCAAGAATATACATACACAGTATTCTTGCAAAATTATTTTTAGTGATCTGATATGAAATCTTTACTTACTATATATGTACAAAGTGGTCGGTAATAAAATGAGTGTTACTTTTATGTGTTGGATGATGAAGTGAATACATACCTGAAACGAAAGAAAACGAAATAAATGTTCAATAAAGTTTAAACGGAAATTGTTTTTAAAAATTAAAATAAGTTTTTAAATGAAAACGCTGTGCTGCCCGCAAAATTCTCCAACCAATGATTAACAACATGCATTTCATGTTGCAGACGCGCAAATTATAAAACTTGTATTATTTTGTTTTAACTTTTACTCATACCACATTCATTGCTCTCTCACAACACAAGACATAGGTAACTCGTTCAGGGAAATAAAACAAATGCCAGCAAAAAGAATTAAGTTAAAAAAAATTAAAAAATTTAAAAGCGAAAGTGCTAAAGCACATAGAAGGCCAACAAAGGGGTTTCAGGTGGTCTTTTGAGAATAGTCTAGCAGTATCCTGACTGAGATTACGAGATTTAGTGGGACATGAAACTTCCATGTAAAAACGACAACCCACAAAGGTTGGGTAGGTTAAAAGCGAATAGATATAATCAATGGAAAAAGCTTGGAAAACGAGTTATCGAAATATCGGATGCAATGATATCCTTGCACAGGTTCCTGATATGCACATACTAATAAGGGAACAATTTCATATTCTCGATTCAGAGATAACCGCAAAAGTAAGAGAAATCTTCAAAAAATTCCAGTTTTACTCATTTAACACAATTTGAACATCTCTACAATTTTTCGTACCGCCACTTTGAAAATACTTCAAAAATACAAACATTTATAATCTAACTGGTAATAACTGGTTATTATTGTAAACATTTAAATAATTTAACATTATATGGTCTCACCAGCAGGACTTGGTTTTTTGGAAGGTACTTTTGAAAATTAACAACAACAAATATAGTAGGTAAATTTAATTATTTTGTATTTAAAATGTGAAGTTCATTTAGACAATACCTACCTATAACAAAATTGATATACATATTATAACCTTGCAGGGCCCCATATATTTTTCAAAGACTAAACCAAAGCTAAGCAACCTTTTTTAAAAATACATATGTAAAAGTAGGTAAATTTTAACAGATGTGCCAAATTTGTACATTCCGTTGACTTTCAATTTTAGTACCATAACTTCTAAAATATTGTCTTAATACGAAGTATTTGATTTCGGAAAATATTTATTCCGCATGATGTTGCATATGAGAATTTCCTTTTTTCTGCACACTCGGTCACCCGTCAAATTGCAAATTGATATCATACTTGTAAAACTCATTTGAGTGGCGAAATTTTCAAAATCGGATCACATCGGATCGGATTCTGGTACCAGTTTAAAATTTGTTACCGTATATTTGGCTTTGCTCCCTCCCAGGAATATAACACGGAATATCCATGTTTATTCCATTGCGTATTGTAGTTAGAAAGGTACACACAAAAGAAGAGTAGAAAATAATATAAGAAAATAAAAGGTAAAACTCAAATGCAATTTTCAATTCTATTATTTTCAGATTATGGTCTCTAATCCTCCAAAGAGCGAAGTACGTCAATGTATGAGAGCAGAGAACACCAGAAGAGTACAAGAAAAAAAAAAGCTTATTATTGTTGACCTGGGGGAAGACAATACATTGGCAATACGTTTATGCTGCCACAAAAGAGGTAGAAAACAAAAAGAAGCAAGAAAACGACAAAACAATAAATTGCAAACTGCAGCGCGTGGTTGCAAAGAAAAGAAGGAAAGAACGAAAAAGTTCGGGAAGAATAAAAACATGAAGATTTTAACGCCCATTTGCGGTAAAACTAAGGAGTAGAGTTAAACTAAAACGAAACTGAAAGCGTTAAATATTTCAAGTAAAACACATACACACGCACGCAAATAAGAAGTAGTCGCAGTAGTAATACTAGTAATAATAGCATATAACTTAGCGCATTTCCTATTTTAAGAGCTGCAAATAAAAATCATAGTAGTAAAAAATATAGTAACAGCAACAAGAAAAAGTAACATAGACATAACCAAAGCAAAACAACAACTAATAAAAAGCAAACGGCTATGTACATACGCTTATTTCGAAGCGCAAAATGAAATATGTAGGGTGTTGAGGAAGAAGTGTCTACTACAGAAAGAAGTACAAAAATCTTACAACAAAAATAGAGAAATAAAAAGAACAGCAGCAGCAGACAAAAATCGGAAATAGCATTTTTTTTTTTTTTGGCAAAACATGCATTTCCACAATTTTTTCTCACAATCTTCGTAGTTGTTTGGCTATGTTTGTGTGCAAGTGTAAATTTTTCGAGTGTAAAAATTGAGAAAGAGAAAGGAGAACGACTCAAGTGTATTTTGTCTGCGTTTCAACTTGACATCGACATTTTCGTGCATGCACATAAACACGTACAAATTTACGATTTTCTAAATATGTATATGTGTATGTATGTATGTATTTGAAACCGGAAAATAAATAATGCAATGAACAAGTGCCAAAGTATTTCCTGAAACTGCAACCGGAAATGCAGAAGTATATACATTTGTTCGTATGTTGTTGCTAAGGGTAGTAAAAATAAAGTTAAAATGAAACTAAACAAACAAAAAAACTTAAATTAAACTAAGAAGTAACGAAGTAGTAAAGTTGTGGAAGCAGCAAGAGTTAGAGCAATGCCACAGCAGATGTGTTGAAAGGAAAATTAAAACACAAAAAAAGTGCGGAAAGAAAGTACAGCCATTTAATGAAATTGCTTCAAATTAGTGGAGAAAAAACATTATACAGAGTAAAATACATACAAACGTAGGTAATAGTAGCCAATACTGTTATAAAATATTAAAAATACGTAATATGTATGTGGTACATCTTGTGTGGCATCAGAAATTTGCTTAATATAGTTTTATTTCCGTTAGTTGTTTAAATAGTAGCATACTTTAAGGCGTCCTACAATTTTGGAAATATAGGAAGAAAGGTAAAAAAAAGAGAGAAGTATTTGAATTTAGCTAGGTCAAAATTTGTCAGGAGTAAACATTTGCATTGAGCTTATTCTATAATCGAGCAGTGGTTCGACAGAGAAATTAACTAGTTACCTCTGTAATGCGTCGATCATTAAAACATTGTGAGCATTGAGCTTTATATTCAATAACTCGAAGTGCTTTCGTGAAGCTGCACTTAGCAGCACACAGGTACGAACTATACTAAACTTTAGGTCGGGTATAGAAGGTGACGCAGATCATGTAGAGTGAAGTATTTTTACACCGCTTTAGAAAGCGGAGTCGCATTTGGCTGCTCTTTTCCACACGTTAAATATTATTATTCAAGAGAGCGTCTCATTGTGTTGGCCTGCTACGCAAAGTGTCCGGGGTTTAAATGGCAAACCTACAAGAATAAAAATTGGTTTTCACCAAATCGCATTTGTTAAACTTTTTGTTGTGTGTGTGTGTTGTCTTTCGGTTCCGGTCATGTTCTATTCGTGAGAACTCACTTGGACATTATGTTAAGATCATTATTGAGTGAATCTACCATTGTTCATGTTCTTTTTCTCTCAATCTCCTCAGAGTTGTGGCGTTTTGCACAAGTGTATGAATGACATATGGTGTTGTAATCTGCAAATGAGTTTATCGGATTTATTGGCAATTACAGAAGGTTACTGATGAAAAAAGGAAACTCAAAAACACTGCAACATTAATGGTATGATTCTCTGAAACAAGATCGACCATCATAACACAAAGGAAAGGAAATCTCATGTTGCATGAGGTAGTTTTTTTTTATCATAAGTGTATGAGATAATTTTGAAACCACGACACTACACTAATTGCTTTAAAATAGCATACTTTCATGCTTTTTAAAAATTGTTTTCTGCCATATTTGCTTCTTTTTTTTTTAATTTCTATTTTTCACTGCCGTTTTACAAATGTTATTTTATTTATGAAATTATAAACTGCTATTGTTGTGAAAGATTAGACATCTTCAAAAGATGCACTGAGAAAAGGAATGTGGAAAAGGAAATGGTGAAGAGTGATTGAAAAATGTTCACAAAAGTATTAAGTAGCATAAAAGAACGCCGCTACTGCTGCAACATAAGAAAGCACTACACAGTACAGAGTTAAATAACGCAGATAGATAAATAGTAAATGATATCATTGAGCAATGAACGTGAAATATAAAACAAAAACAGAACCACATTAAAAAACCTTAAAATAAATACCAAAGATAGTGCTACTTTTAAGTATTAAAATTTAAATATTACAAAATTACTTTCAATAAATTCCAGACAAGAACAGATATTGCTTAAAAAGAAAACAGGAAAACAAAAAAAAAAAATAATGTAATTTTTATAAAAAATATTACAACATCAATATTGCTGCAGCCAACACAATTTTATTAAATTTTATTAATGCTATTAAGTGCATTGGTATTTGTGTGTGTGTGTGTGTGTGTGTGTGTGTGTGTGTGTGTGTCCCAAAGACATTCCACTTACTGCGATCACTTGGCTGCTAGCTACTGTTTCACATTAAGTGCTCACGTCAGTTTCATGTCCAGGTGCGATTTATTATAAAGCAAGCAGTAGCACACACAAACTATTAAACAAATTATACTTGGAAGGTATTACGAGAAAACACAAAAGCAATTCATGCTTCTCCTCCTACCTTCTCTCTTCACAATAATTTCAATTCACTATAAATGAAACAATAATCCTGACAAAGGACCAAAATTTATTATTGAACTATTACTAGTAGAAGTAGCAACTGTCGTTGCACTTACAGCAGTCACTCGGTGTGCTGTGTGTGTTTTGAACCTGTGTGTCAAGTGGGTACTTTACCAAGTACAGAGAGAGAGAGAGAGACATTTTGTCTGTCTTGCTTTCTTGAGACAGGAACATACCGCACTAACAAATGCTGTTGCTATTGCTGCTGTTTATAGAATAATGCCACCACAATTTCACGTAACAATATTTCTCAGCTTTTGTTCTACAAAATTTGAAAAACGTGCTTTCTCTTGTGCATACTTGTTCATAAGCAGCAGCAGTTCAGTTCAATTCAGAAGCGAAGGGGGAGAAAAAGAAACACTTTGATAAAAGAATTATTAGCGTAAAATAAATCTATGATTGCAACAACTACGTTGGAAAAAAGAGAAAGACGCCATCATCGTGCTTGCAACATTTGGAGATTCATATGTCATGCAACTTGCATATGAATCAGGCAAACAGAGTTTGTTGCATGTATGCATTTTTTCAACTTTCTGCTGAACAAGCATCAAAATGAAAATGAAAACGAACACGAATGCGAGCAACATAAGAAGAAAAAAAAAACAATCAATGAATTTAAATTGATTTGAAAGATAAGCTACAGAATATTTAATATAAAATAAGATAAATCGTTTTTTGAATGCTGTATTAAATTTACTCAATTCATTTTCGATTTTGAGCTTTTGAGATTTGTTTGAAGAAAAACTTTGCAGACCACTTAAATCAATTGATTTTTTTTCAATGTAATTATTAATTAGCATTTCATAATTGAAATTTTGATGAATTCCTCTAGATGTACACTAAAAATGTTATGCAATTGAAAACTTTTCTCGCTGCTACTCCTTTCAATCATAAACTTTCTCGAAAAAGACATTTATGGGAACTCCTAAAATGCCACTACATAAATTGTCGTTTAAGCTTTGGTGCAAAGTATTTGAATGTATGTGAGTGAGTGAGCTCGTGCCTGCACATCATGTGCTCCATAAAACTTTGTAAACAAAAGAAAAAAAAATAACGAAACACAAAACTCATACTATATTTTTTACACTATTTTTTGCACATGCATTTCATTTTATTTTATAATTTGATGAGCTCGAGAGCTTCAACATACACATTCCATGTTGCTTACTTCGGAGGAGTTGTCTTTCAATTTTGTTGTTGAAAACCGAAAGTTGCAACTTTTTGCAACTAGTCGACAGCTACGCATAGAGCGGAAGTTGCCTTTAATCGAAATTAAATTGAAAGTAAACACAGTGGAAGAAGAAGACCACATAAACAAAGTTGGGTATCTCTAGGATCTGTAGGAGTGTGTGTGAAAAGAAAGTTTGTAAAGGAAAAGTGGGTGTGGCAATGCGAAGGAAAGTAGAAAAACTTTTAGTTTCTCAAATTGTCTCTCGGTAATTTTTGTTACAAAACTTTAATTATAAAAGTAACAAAAAGAAATAGAAATATTCCTATGGAAGAAAAACAAGAAAAATATAAAGGAGATGAAGAAAAAGAAAAGAATAAAATGTAATTAGTTTCGTTTACTTTTGGGATTAAATGGTTTCTTAAACACAAGAACAATATTTTCTATGGGAATTATCATGCATTTTCATATCAGCTTTTCTACATGTTTTCAGATAAAAATTAACCCAGCAGAGCTGGGTAGCGCTAAGCACCGTTACTTAGCAGTTATCGCGAACGAAAGATAAAAATAAGTTTCCTTTAAGGAGACCTTGGAGAATATATAGACTTATGAATTTCTAATAAAAGTCATTACTTTAAAATATTTAAAAGTACGCCGATATTCTCTCTCTAGCCACAGACTAGAATTGTGGTGAATTTTTGTTGCAACACTTTTACGTCCTAACTAACAGACTCAAGTTTTCATTATGCCATATACTATCTTAAAATGCTGAATGAAAGATCTGTCACGGAAGTTGTTAGTTACATACTTACCAGAAACTATCCATGAACTTTTTTCAATAGAGATTTAGTTTAAAAAGGTCTTTTTGTTGCGGCAAATCAAAGATATTTTTGCTTATCAATGTCATCGCTCGCACAGACAAGAGGAAAATTTTAACTTTCACATTTTAGAATATATTGTAGAAGGTAAAAGCAAACGGCAGCATGTAGAAAGGCTGACAGCCAAGTTAAAGAATGAAGAGAAAAAAAGCTAAGTAAAAAATGAAAACGGAAGTCTATGTCCTTTGCCAAAGTATGTATATACTCCTTGTCACCACCCAGTAAAAAGAAAGAGGCAACCATCCAACTCGACAGGTAGTCCAATAGTCAGACACAATTATGTATGTATATATAAGAAGTAGAAGTAGAAGAAATTTTCTATATAAAAGGTGACAATAACTTAACGATCAATGAACTTAAATAAAAACGAAAAATAATGTATACAATATTTAGATAACAAACCGTAGAAATGAAACACTAAATGTGAATGCTCGCCGAACTCTTGCAGTGAGTCCAGCTAAGCAAAAAAAATAATAAATAAATAAAAAAAAAAAAAAAAAAACCGTTTCTCTGTCTATCGCATGTCTGAGTTTATTGAAGCATAAATAAAAAGAAGCTGCTCAATTTTCATATTTTATAAGTTTTAAAATTTTTCATGTGTACATCTTTTTTTTCTCTACTAGATATTTTATATTTATATTTAGAATAAATTTTCATTTTCAATGTGTCAATTATTTGCGATGTGATGCGCTGTCAAATGCTCTGCAAAACAAATCAAAAATGTTCGCAGCTTCCACACTTCAACGACGCTTTAGAAGGAGGCAACTATCGATACATTATGCATGGTTTCATTTGGTAACATACATAGGTAGTATGTAGATAGAGGGGAAATTTTGAAGCAGCAGCAACACAACATGAAGCAAAGCAGTATAAAGAAATGTTATTGTTACCACTTTGATGTAAACGAACTTGTTAAGGAGCTAGCACTGAGTTGAGTGAGCTCCGTCATAACAATTTCTTTAATGTCTATCAACATTTTCTATACACCAAGCAAATTGCATTTGTTAAGCTTTAAATTGTAAACTTTTCTTCTGTAGAAAATCAAGTGGAAAATATAACTGGCTGCTGCAAATAACAAGGAGTTAGTATCTAAAGATGTAGTGGAGAAACATAAAGTTCAAAAGTTTACATATTTTTATAGGAATTATCAAATGCATACAAAAAATATGTTTGTAGGTGTGCCAGATAGTTACAGAGAAAGTGTGGGTGCACAATACTCAAAGAGGACTTAACCCTTTATTAGGTTTTTGTTTCCATATGAAAAAAAAAAAAAAATAAATAATTTTACACAATTCGCTAACTCGACTTTATATCGTTTTTACATAGATAAAAAGCTTCTCAATGTAAAGGTCCAATTTATTTCTCTAGAATCAAAGAATGCTCTTCATTTTGGACTTCTTTTTGTCACCATTTTGAATGAAAACGTGAAGTAAAATCGATATTTTTGCTTAAGTAAAAATCGCGGTTTTGAAGCATTTGGGTTGGGTACTTTAAAATTTCACGATTAGTAAGGAGTTTTCTGGAAACAAATTGAATTTTGTTCTACAATTTATAAAGAAAATGAACAATAATTTACCGATTTTGAAGTTTTGCAAAGTTTGTTTTAAGTGAAAATTCGAACTAAAAATAGTTCTTTCATATTTTGAGCCAACATCAGAAATATATCCGAAAAAATAAACATAGAAGGGATAAGGCAACACGGAGTTGCCTGGCAGGGAGGGTTATGGCTGCCATATACACAAAACCGAATCCCAAAATCAGAGCCATATGCTCCGCTAGGAGAAATTAAATTTACTAGTAAACCTACCACGAAACATTGCTCAGGATTATATTCATTTTCTTTTGGAATATACGAGTATACATACATACATATGAATGATCCGTTAACGGAACCAAACCATATTAATATTGAGTGTTTTATTAACTAGGCTGCATCTGGTTGATTAACATTTTTATGTTTTTTGAATGTGTGGAGGTTAAGAAATCTTTCGGAAATCTAGAAATGTCACAACATTGTCTAACTATCTATGTATCTGTGAAAATTCTACTACTAATACATAAATCATACAAAACTAATATAAACGTAACTAAAAAATGAAAGGAATTCAAGCACAAAGGCCAAAGCTATTACTAGCTGCAATTTTATAACAATGGATGGTAGCAGAAGTAAAAAAAAAGCAACTACGTTTGCACACAACACTAAAAAGTCATTGTATCTTCATAGTTTACAGTCTAACGCCTTACATCAAAAGCAGCCAGCGAGCATGGTAAAATCTCTTCATGAAGAAGATTTTAAAATGCGTTCTTAGTTGCTCATTCAAAGCGCACAAATTAAATGCATCAAAGGGATGCAAGGCGAAAAGTGAAGATAGGAAGGAAGAGCATATAATGTCAACACACTAAAGACTTTAGACTTAGAGCATTTAAAATTATTCAAGTGGAAATGAAAACGTTTAAGAAAAAATAAAAATAAAAAAAAAATGAAGTAGTAACATAAAAAGTTAAAACAAAAATTTTGTTGCAAAAAACAATACATTCCAACCACAAAAATGAATAGGTAGTGATTGATTATAATTGAAAAACAAAAAAATGCATAATATTCAATCATAAACCGATAAAAAAAATTAATATAAAAAATCACACACGAAAAAAAAAACAATTTATAATTAAAATTAATGATTTTTTTGTATACACACCCAAAAAAAAAGGATATTTACTGACAAAATCATTTAATTCAAAAAAAAAAAAAAAAATAATCGTATATTGTGGCGAACTTATGACTTCCCAGTGGGAAAATGTAATGTGTAGTATGGTAAGCGTTAGTATATAGCAATCAAATTGAAAGAAAAGCTCTTTTTCGGTTGCAATGTAATGGAATAGACAATGCAGCTCTATTTTATACCCTTACAGAGACACAGTTGAACTACTTGCTCACTGGGTTACTCTCTATGAGATGGTGTAGGTGTAGCGCTTCTGAGTATATGCATATTTAGTACATGTAAATGAATGCAGGACTAGGTATGTCGATATGTACATATGTAAATTCATTCATCAAAATTAAGAATAGTGAAATATTATAAATTTCATCCCCATTTTGACAGATTTTTTTTCGGCGTTGTTATTTATCGAATAATCATACATAAGTCGTTAATTTTCGACCAGCGCTGCCAAAGCTCAGAAGTCATTAATTAAATTATGGTCGCATTGTTAAGGTATGCAAAAAAGTGAGTTATAGAAAAATAATATAAAAATTTAATAAACAAAAAAAACAATGTGTAACTTGAAAAAAATTTTGTTTTTAATCGACTACTGGTGTTGAGTGTTCATGTAAGAATGACAGAAATACACCAAACCATCATTTATCACTATGTCATGAAACGTTCTTTTAACGCTACTACATCCAAAATACTACATAAAACAACCCAGCCAGACAGACAAGTCCAGTTCAGCCCAACAGTTCTAACAATTTTATACATTTCTCTGATATATCCCACTTCTTCTTTTTGGTTTTTTTGGTGTAAATACTGAAAGCGTGAAAAAAGGTGTTGTAAAAAAGTATGATATAAAAATGTACTCGTACATACAAAGAATTTCAAAGATTTAATGTTGTGTAAAGTGATTTGAGTGATTTTTTAAAACCGTGCCGCCATCAACGATATTTACGTTTTGCAAGTGTTTGTATTTCCGTTTCCGTCGTTTTTTTTTTTTTTTGCTAGCTTAAAAGGCGAAATTTTTGCATGCGACATTAAAATGATTGCAACACCACAGTAGAGTACGTGCAAATACATACAAATTAGTAATAAAAAGAAAGAAGAAAGTTTACAAAATTTATTACAACGCTATATTTCTGTACCTAGAATTTTTTACTCTATTTCCAAGAGTTGAAGCAAGGGGGAAAAGGATAATTCGTGCAAAAAAATAAAATTCTCGCATGAGATTTATTTAACAAGTGACAACGATTAAGTTCGATTTAGGTTCCTGTTTGAGTGAAAACTACCATTCAAGGTTTACAGGAGTTAACAGAATAGAATTAATGAGTAAAGGAAGTGTTGATCTCGTGTACAAGAGTGTCATGCTGCTAGCATACGCTGAATATTGACATTATTGGTAAGAACGCTCAAGCAGTCAGTGCAGCATTCTCCAACCTGGAAAGGGAGTCTCGTCGAGTGGGTCTAGTGGTGAACGAGGACAAAACGAAATACCTTGTGTCAACAAACAAAGAGTCACGGCGTTCTGGACAAAATGTCACTGTTGACAATTATGTATACTTTTGGAGTCGCCAAGGATTTCGTATATCTAGGTTCAAGCATAAACACCAACAATAATGTCAGCCTTGAGATCAAGCGGAGACTAACTCTTGCCAACAGGTGTTACTACGGGCTCAGTAGGCAATTGAGAAGTAGAGCGCTCTCTCGACCGACGAAAATAACGCTCTATAAGTCCCTTATCCTTCCCGTCCTAATGATGAGAGGCTGTTAGGAGCGTTCGAGAGGAAGATACTTCGTAAGATCTATGGTCCAGTATGCGTGGACGACGTGTATCGAATATGATGGAACGATGAGCTGTATGAGCTGTACGCCGACACTGACATAGTCAAGCGTACAAAAATCCAGCGGCTTCGCTGGCTCGGTCATATTGAGCGAATGGAAAAAAGCGCTCCAGCTAGAAGGGTGTTTTATTCGAACCACGGTGGAGGAACACGCAGAAGGGGACGTCCTAATCTCCGTTGGAAAGATCAGGTGCAGGGCAACCTGACTGCACTTGGCCTTATAAACTGGCGCCAGCGCGCGCATAGCAGAGGCAACTGGCGAAGCTTTGTAGAGGCGGCCAAGACCTTTTATCGGTTGTAGTGCTAGTTAAGTAAGTAAGTAGGAAGTATTGATCAACAATGATACTGTGGCTTTGTACCTTGCCAAATGCCTTCATGTGGTCGTCTTTGTGAAGAGCTATCGGCCAAACCAGAATTAGTTTAATGATAACGGTGTAATGCCGCTGAACACTTCTTACATGACAAAAGAGCCACAGTGGCCTTTTGAACCATAAACAGGGCATTAGCTTCTCAGCTTAATTTTTTATACAGAAACAAGTACCAGGTATTTTGACTGAAAACAGTTTGACCATATAAAAAATTACATATCAACCAACTTTTATACTGTTTTCAATGTTTCCTTGGACAATCGATAAGTATAAAAGATTTAAGAAGAGAGATAGAGGAGTTGATTTGATACATTGATCGCTTCTCTCGGTCTTTCCAGTGTTATTTAATAATAAAACAAAATGAAAACATAATAAAACCAAAAATTAAAAAAAATATACTAAGTATAAAAAATACGCATGAGTACGCATTAAAAGTGTATTTAAATAACAAGAAAATTAACCTATCACTTTTCATACTTTAAAATTTGAATAAAGAAGAAAAGAAAATCTCAGTTAAATGACAGTATAATATATTATGTACATATGTATGTAAATATGGACAACAAAGAAGACTTAAATCGTGCATTTTATAAATGCATGAAAAGGCAAGTCTCAAGTACGTAATGATGCAAAATTTATATACAAATATACATACATAAAATGTATATGCATTTATCAATATTCATTATCATTAACAATGAACTTTGTTTGTGTGCGAACTCTTTTTTTGTCCAGTTGCATTACATGGCATTACAGTGCAAGCTTTATACTTGCATTTCATTTCTGCTGCATGGCGGTGGTGATGATGGCGATGATGACGGTGGTGCTGCTGCCTCATTAAATACACAAGCCCCCAAAGCCAGTCAGCCATTATGTGAATCAATGCAATTAATTCAGTTTTTGTTTACACACACACACATACACAAATGCATACGCAATCATCTCGCTCTTCCGCTCACTCTTACTTTCACAGATACTTTTTCCCGTACATACACATACATGCCCACAATTTATATTACAATTATTCGCTTTATCATTGTCATGCGGGATATTTATACTCAGTTGGCTTCCTTTTTTTTTTTTGCATGTTTTTTTTTTGTTGTTCCTTCTTTTTCTGCTCGTTCTTTTGTTGTTTTGTTTCAATATAATACGCGCATTTTTCATTTAATAAAATTAAAATGCATCGTTAAGCAAAGGGAGAGGAGACACAGCAGAAGCAGTCAAACAACGAAAGCCACCAAAACCAACCAAAACTTTAGAAAAATTTTAGTAATAATAAGCTGCAGTTCTGTATCTCTGTGATGAAACAAAAAGAACTGAAAATAAAGCGAAAAAAGAGAAAAATAAGAAAATTATTGTACACGCCAAACATTGAAAAATTAAACCCAAACAAAAACCATAACATTAATCATTATAAGTAAAGGTCTCTAAGAGCGAAAAGATGAAGAAGAAGAAACTGTCGCAGACACAGAAATGCGAAAACAGAAAAAATACCACAAAAGTCCCACACAGTAGGAACTAAAAAACTAAAAAAAAAACAAAAAACAAAAAACAAAAAAAAGTTAACACCAAAACAGCAGCAAATGAAACGAAACGTAATGAAGAAACAAACAACAAAAATGTAGCACTGATGTTGAGTTGCTCTGAAGACGACGACGACGATATTGATGATGACACCAACATCCAACCAACAAACAGCAGCAACAACACATATGTTTGCTTGCGCTAAAATTGTCATATTACTTGCACAATCACACTTCAGAGAAAAAAATACAGAAACTAATACAAAGACACTCATGCAACACATACGAGTACATACAATTACAACAACAACAACAACAACAACAACAACAACAAAATTAAAGATATTTTTGTGTTTCATGCTTCATTTAGCAACAGCAGCAAGCAACATACAGCAAGTGTAAGTATCCCGCTGCCATGTATTCGCATTGCAGCAGAGATGATTGTAGGAGAAGTTGGATTGGGGAGAAGAGCTCGAGTTAACATTGCGTAAACTGCAACATACATGCTTTATGCGACATTAATCTGATGATAATGACCACAATAAACATTACCAGCCAGCAAATCACCAAACAGTAACAGAAAAATTAGCAGAAAAAGTGAAGTACTTACATATAAGAGAAAAAAATAAATAAATTGGAATGAGTTATTAAACATGAAGAAAAGAAGAAGAGAAAAACATTGCGCGCATCACTGGTCACCTCAATTGGTCATTGGGCAATACACAAAACACAAATGCAATAAGACATAAATATAAAGTTAATGTTCATACCAAAAGTCAAGTACAAACTTGTGGTTAGTGAAATTTTTCCAACACTAAAGCGTTAAAAAAAATCATGAGACATCAAAGAAACCTGCAAGTGAAAACGAATAATTATCGAAAAAAAAGAAGGCAAATATTTTTTTCTTTCTTTGGTTGATTGTCACGAAATTTTCAGAAGTTCTAAATCATGTATATCAGATGCTTAGTTTGAGAGGCTTATCATTAGTTTTGACGAGGATACCGACGTGACAATTACGGGACCACGAAATTGACCCGAAAAATCTAAAACTCTTGAGAAATATTGATATGTCACCAAGTAAAAACAATACCGGTAATAAGGTAGGGAGCTTTTTGAGCTCTGCAAAAACAAATTACAATAATGCAGCCATGAACTTTTTCAGTGAGCAAAAGAAGTGGACGAAATCGCCACAATTCTTCGCATAATTAACATCGCAAACCTTTTACCAAGGCCAAAATCAGTAATGATGCTGCTGTCGCAATGGAATAGTTGTCAATTTAATTTGCCAGATGGTCAGATTTTTGTTCTTAGATGCGACTTTTTGACAAAAAGTTTTGTTCTCCGATCCATTTTTTTTTTACTGAAAAACTCAATCATCAGTTTGCTGAAAACAGTTTCAGGTGCGATTTCTCTCGAAAAATATTTACTAAAGTTAGTTTAGATAGTTGGCAATACTGGATACAAAAACGTCAGGATATATCATACCATTTTTCTAGCCTCAGTTCCGTACAATCGATTTACGAAGGAAGCCTGTGCGGAATTTATAAAAGGCCTGTTAATACGTGCAATCAAATTAGTTGGCTCAAAATGAATGCATTGCCAAGTAAAATTATCTATCTGACTCTTGTGGAAATATCAATTCTACACCAAAGAAATTTTGCAACTCATTCGCCATTGCACAAAAATTTACGACACATTTGTAAGATAAATGATAAATTATACTTTCAAATTATTCACACCAAAACTCATGAAAAACCAGCAAACAAACAAACAAAATTGACTAAATCAAGCAGATGTTACAATCCTAGCAAAATAAAGCAACGACAACGACGCTAAATGGACATAGCACAAATTCAACAAACTGAAAGTAATAAAAGAAGAAAAGTTTTGGCAGAAAGAGTAAGAAAGTAAAAACATTATATAAAGAAGAAAAAAAATTAAACTAAACAAGTAAAATCATAAAAATATCCTTGACATTAGTCATGGGATTTTAAAAAGATTTTTTTTTTCTCAGCAAACCTACTTCCACTTCACCCCCAACTACTATAGACAGCGCACAAGTGCCTACACATGCACTCATTTACACACACACTTACATTTTGCAGCTCCAGGAGGACAAACCATCGTACGGACATAAGGATTTTTAGGGAGTGGAAGTTTCGCACTGACTACGCTATCACTATTTTAAAGCAAAAAACAACAACAACTTTGCAGCTCGATAGATACATAAAGCTAACCAAAAACAAAAAGCAAAAAATGCAATGAACTGTTATTAAATACATCTGCAGCATATGCTGCCTGGCTGCCTCACTGTTTATGTATACATACAACAATTTTAAAAGGACATTAAACCTGGCGCCTCCTAAGTGCAATAACTGCTGCCGCAAAAGATGCAAAATCAAAAGAGCGACATGCGCAGACCCTAGACAAAACCGAAGCCTACTACAAGCAATTTCCAGTTGAGTATGAGTAGTGCCTAAAAGCTTGTACTATATACATAAAAAGCTCTCAATCCTTAATTCTATAAGCAAAAAACAAAACAAAATAATGAATGAAACCGAACCGAAAGTATGCAAGGCCGGAATGTGAACGAGAGAGAAATGTGTATGTCTGAGAGCGAGTGAGTGCACAAGAGAAAAAGTCATTGCGCCTATACTAAGTATAAAATTTTGTGCCGGTATTGCGTGCGTGCAATACGCAAAATCCTGGCAACCCAACAGCAAACAACAACAGCAACCTGAAAGTTGTTGCGACCAAGATAATGTTCATGGCCATGAAGTGCCTACCTCTGTGTTGTATGTCCTTGCACTTGCCCTTGGTGGCGGCATATTCAAGGCTCAATACAGTAGGGTAGTGTAGGTGCCAATATCAGGAGTATGAAGGTAGAAAAAAAAGCTTTTCTTATATTATTTGCTTCTCCTACTATTTGCGCAAATGTTAATAAACTTTTGTTTGCGCTTTCCCCGAAGTATGTGTAGCAGAATTTTAGGAGCTAAAACGTTGTTTGTTTTTATATTTTCGAATATTCGAATTTTTGGTATGCATACATACATATTTCGGTTGTTCTTGTTGTTGTTGATTGTGTGCGTGCACAAGACGCACATCGTGCACCTTCTTGAATAATATACTATACTACATACTTACTTCAATGGTGAAGCCGAAAACATTTTCGCAATCAATTCCTCATGGAATGAAAACATTTTTTTCATTGCCTGAACCTGAGAGAGTGCTATGACCTTGTCCTTGCAGTATGACAACACAAATATATAAATATGTATGTATGTGCATAAACACACATTACCACAACTCCTTAGAGAGGCATTTGTATAATGTTTGGCATGTAGACATAATGCCTAATAGTATGCTACATTCTTTTTCTATCTATTATTTACTTTTCATTCCAGTTGAATGTTTTACCTTACTAAGCAAATACATACATACAAATACATATATTCGTGAGAACTTTTTGAAAATGAAAAGAGTAAAATATATTTATTTATTGTAGCTAAGAGGATAGCTCGTACGATATGTACGTATGTATGTAGAAGATGAATGTACTCGTGTGCATGTATGCGTGCGGGTGTAATATTAAAGTGTATAATTCGTGTAATTCCTTGGGAAAATTGTAAGAGTTTTGCTGCTGCTGTTTAATGGCCATTGAAATTGCAACTACTAAAGGTGTTTGCAGACACTTAAGCATTTTGCCTAAAGGAGAAAGGACGAGTCGAAGAGAATATGATGGCAAGAACGATACAATCTCAGAGGCCAGGAGAAGGATGATGGTGTGAAAGACTTTTCAGTCATTCCTTGCTTCTTTTGTTGTTTGTTATTATGTGAAAATATTTAAATAAGTTTCTTGAACTTGAGACAGAATACTTAAGATTAAATCGCCTACTGTTTTAGAGAGAAGCGGCGCGCGTGCACAGCTCGAAATGACATTAACTTGGAAAAGTTGTCGATTGCTATACAAAAGGAGACACACATACATACACACACACACACACACAAACATACTGATAGCAGGCGATAACAATAAATGTGAGAAATTGAGTTTTATATTTCAATTTGTGTGTGTATGTTTTCAAAATTATTCACAATTCCATTTTCCTTTGTACAGAAAAAAAGCAATAAAATGAATTTATTTTTGTATTGCTACTTAAATGCCTTCATTTGGTATTGGATGTTTTCTTTTTATTTTTTGTAGTGAATGCATATTTATTTCGATACAAAGTAAGTAAGAGAAAAATGCCACAGTTGAGAGGTTTTTGATTGGATTTTTAGGGTTCACAGCACAAATTGACAACGGGGGCACCACAAATTTATATTAAATTGCAAATAATATTCAGGTTTATATTATTTCGAGGCAAGCAGGTGCTCATGCATTTTACTTAAATATCTGACTGTGATTCAGTGTCTGTGTCTTGTGAAATGGAAAACTTTTCCTTTTTTTTTTTTGATGCATGCCAAATTTTTGTTTAGTGCTAGCCAGTGTCAGGTCAATGGCATTTTTCTTGTATAAGAGTGTGTTATTAATGAAGTAGTAAACAAAAAATAATAATAATGCCAAAACACTGAAGATGATGTGCGAAAACTTTGGCGTAGTTCAGGAAAATAAAGTAGACTGACTTTCTGTACTTATTAAATATTAAAATCGTTTGGTTCGTTTCTTTTGCAAAAGAAAAGAAATAAATAAACTTTCGCATATTTTAGAGTTTAGAAAAGTTGTGATTGGTCGCATTTTAAATTTGAATAAGAAAAAGAGAAAATGCAAAAAAAAACTTCTTTTCAAAAAGAACATAGTTCTACTAGAAGAAATTCACATTCAATCAGTATTGGCAAGTAAATATTGTTAATTTCTGTTCGCTCCACAGTGCAACATTGTGTACAATGATAGATTCTTATCATAGTTTTAAGTATCTTTATTGCAAATTACTATTAATAAATTGCTTATCAAAAAAAGGAGAGCAGCTGCTGTGGCAGCAATGGAAAATTGCATGCTAAAGGCATTAATAATATTTAAACGAAGATGATATCCTGCAGCAGCAATACAAGCACAGCAGGATGAATCATACAGAATTTACTAATAGACTCTCTTGACTAAAATCTATAGAAGAACTTAAAAATTATGCTTCTCTAACTCCTGCTGTGCTAGCATCATCAGTGAGAATAGAATGCATTAATAAAACAAAAAAAAAAAAGTAAAACAAAATAGAAAAAGTAAAATAAAGTTTTATAGACAATTTATTTACCACTTAATATCGATAAAGCTTAAATAGTTTTGTAGCTGGTGCTGCTGCTGGTGTTCGTTCGGTAACAGAAACTACAAAAAATTCATATTCTGTTGTTGCTTTTCCTTCAACTTCTATATAGACTTTGGCAGCAGCAGTACCAAATTTAAAAGTTAAAGAATTACCAATTTAAAAAAAAAAAAAAAAAATTCGTTCCCCTTAACAACAATTGCTGCTACTCTACTGCAAATTGCTGCAATGAATGAATACGAAATCTGTTTTGTGTCATCTCACTAAGAAAAATAGAAAAAAATAAAAAAAACCTCTTGTGCACCTTATGCTGCTACACTACTCTACTGGCAGTCTCAATTACTGCTGCTGTTACTTTTGCTGCTGCTATTGCTCGTGCGAATTCATTCACTATCAATGTATGTAATACTTTAAGCTTTATTTTATTACCATCATTATTGGTTGTGAGATGAGATACTTACAGACATATGTACATATACTCGTAGAGACAAAATGTAGTCGTTTTTTTACGTTACTAGTAGTTTCTGTTGTTGTTTTTGTGTCTGATAATAGTATTTTGTTTTTGTATGTGTGTGATCGTCGATAGATATTACATACTATGTACATGTTGTCGTCACAGTCATTCATTTGACATTAAACTAAAGACACTTTTTCAATTTCGCTACACAAATTTTATTACCAAATTTGTGTATTTTATTTTGGTAATAGTTTCTCCCTTTTTCTCTTTTTCGTATTTTACTTTAAGTTATTTAACTTCTATTTGCCGATATTTTGCAAATGGAATTTTATGATTTGGTTTTGCATTTACTGCAAATTGCATTGCAAAAATATAAAAATAATATTGAAATTACATACTCGTATATACCAAACGATGAGTATGTAAACAAATATACACCAAATACTTACATGATTTTTTTCACCTTTTAAAAACTTTACAAAATTGTTTAAATCTTACTACAATGATTACCTACTACTTGGAGATAAAACTCTTTATTGGTTGTTGTCGCCATGTCCAATGGACTCTTCACTCTCTAGACTAGAGATAGGCGAGTGACGTGAAGTTTACATGACACGCGTGAATGTGAAAATAATTTCCTCGTAAGAATGCGTAAGCGTGGTACAGTTTCCATAATTTTCACGTGAACGTAATATAATTTCCTCGCGAACTGTGTGAGCGTATTAAAAATTACAGGAGCAAATGCATTTTCTTCAAAAGCTAGTTTCTGTGCGTCTTAAGCTAAGAAGCTTTCAGATTAGAAATCTGGCATCACTGTGTAGAATATGTATATGTATGTTCTTTAATTTTGTATTTTGCTCTTCCTTTCTTTTGGGGTACACTTTCGTAATTCGCGTGCGTGAAGAAGCATAAATTTCTTGAGTAGTAATTTCAAAGCCGGGAGAATGCGTGAAGTAGGTCACAGAGTACCCCATGCTGCCTCCCATCTGTACTCAAGAATTCCAACTTTACTACTTATTCCACGTGAGCATCATATAGATTCCATAATTTTCACGTGAGAATGCATGAGCGGGATATATGTAGTTTCCATAATTTCCACGTGAACAAGCGTGAGTTTGAGTTCACATTTATATAAGGTAATTTTGGCATTTTAAAAAACAATTTTGTTTGGTAAAAAATAAACGTGCGAGAACATGTGCAAGTAGTGAAACTAAAGTCGGGGGCGTGGGTGAAGAGTCAAGCAGAACTCACGCGCCCATCTCTATTAGAATTCCAACAAATTTACTCCACAACTTTCAACTTTAAAACTTTAAAATAACATTCACTTATTTGTCGCTCCTTGTCCTGCTGCTTTACACTTGGCTGGATGAAAAATGCACTGCAATTAACTTGAAACGTGACAATATTTTATTATTTTAAAAATTTATTTCACGAAATTTCATACCGAAATTTCTGTGCCCTCCTTTGTAAGCTTCGTGCAAGCATGCAGCATTACTTAACTACACACACTAAATACAACGGCAAGTGTTTCTCATTGCTGCCGCTCACATATGAAACAATAACATGTGTGGCAATGTTCTGCACTTCCTGCTGCAGTCAGTTTTTGTGGTTCGTTGGCAGTTGCCAAAAATAACTTGAAACACGAAAAGAAATAACCAACAACAAAAAATAAAAAGGATACAATTTATTATAATTTCAAGTTGTTTCTTTTCGAAAGCAGCAAACTAGTGCTACTACTGTTTCTAATGGCGCGTTCAACTTGCAACAGATACTACACACATCCAACTTTGGAGTGCATCATATTTTAATGGTTGCAACAATTGCAAACAATTGTGTTTGAAATGACATTTTATGTTGTAGTTGTAGCGTGTTTAGTCGGTTGATTTTCGTATACGATGTATTTAAGAAATATTCACAAGAGTTGTGTTGGCGGTTTGAATTCTTGTAATCTTGACATCACCACACACACACACACCAAACTCCAAAAACAAAAAAAAATATATACATATGAGGAAAAATGTAATTTACTGCTTACTACCAGCAGCAGTAGCGTACGCTTCCTTTGGGACACAAGTAAAAGAAGAAGAGGAAGGTCAATGTTTTGGTGTTGCTAGTAAGTAACCGCACTTGCAACATTTGCTGCTCCTTTTCTTCTTCTTGTTCTTCTTCGGCTTCTTTTATTTTTGTCAATTTACCACAAGCAGACACTTTAATTACCAGCAATCATTTATCATATTTTTGTTATTTTCCAATGCTGCTGCAGCAACGTGAAGGTTACTCTGTGCAAGAGCTTTTGCAGCCACATTATTTGAAATTGCTCCTCAGAGTATTATAAAAAATTTGAATATCTCTATTTTTCTTCTATTTAAATTTAATGAAGCATTTCTCGCTTTTTTGGAATCCGTAAAGTGATCACTAATAATAATTATTATAAAGTTTTCCTCATTACTTACTTTCGGACAATTTTTAAGATTTTTCCAGTCATATTCTTTTCTGATTTTGATTTGTTGATACCTTGAAACAAGTTTTTCCTTACTTGCCAAAAACTACATAGATTAAAATATAATATATCGAACTTAAATATGTGTAAATAGAACAAAACCACAACGTGGTAAAATCTATTAGGCTAAGTTTATATAAGCATAGCCCGCAGCACATCAACAATAATACTACATAATAACAAAAAGATTAAGAAACAAATACTAACTAAATAGCAACAAAAATACAAAAACGCATAACAATTCTATGCAAATACATTAGGAAGAAAAAAAAAAAATTTTTATGACACTAAATGTGGAGAAGTTGAGGATGTTAGAGGCGATGGTGGAGGTCTTGGCAGTGGCGGCGCTCCTCATAAAAACAATAATTTTAAGAAACAGCAAATATTAAAAAGCAACAATAAACTGCGTTGTTAATAATTTTGTGTTGTAGAGTACACGCTAAGAAAAAAATTGTAGAAAGAATGTTGTGTGAAAAGCGCTGCTAGCGCTTTTGCGCTGTTTCATTGTGAATGACAATAAAACGTGAAGAGAGTTAACAACTTGATCATTTTATTTGAACATGGTTAACTATGTACTTGGCGAATAAAACGCAGTTAATATTAACAAATCTTGTGGGAATAACCATCTAATTTCTGTAGGTGTTTGCTTTTGATTTTTTCGAGTGTAAAAGAACAACGCATTGTTGTAACAACAACGCAATGTTGTTCATTTTCTTATGTACATCTATCTTTACATACATATTTATGTACTTGAGCCTAAAATGTAAAAATTATTATATTTATTTATTTATCACGCTTCGTCAGCAAAGAATTTAAATTGCAATATTACTAATTAAAATTTTCATAGTTTAAAATATAAAAAAAACACATATTTGACCTAGATGCATTCAGTTAATTAAACATCGAAATAACTAATGCTGCTTGGAAATCTAGGCAATACGCATTTGAAGGAATGATATATGTAATTCTTACATGTGTAAAAATATGGAAAATCGAAAACCATTTTCTAATGTTCAATACTTCAAATGTAGTAAATACAAAAATCATAAAGCATAGACTAAAGGAGGGAGAAGTAAACAAAACAAACAAAAAATGTAAAATAAAGAAACTTAAATAATGGACAGTAAATTAGAAATTATAATATAATTCATGTTTTGTAATTTTTATTTTTAGGTCTCTAAATAAAACTTAATTAAAAAATTAAAATTTAGCCTCTCCACATATCAATGACATGACAATAGCAAAATATGATTCTTGGGGATTACCATATTACCAATATATTCTCAAAAATCGGACGCGTTGAAAAAAATTGGGTTGGATTCGTAATCAGCATGAGTTGGATGGTGATTATCATTGCATGTAATTGGAGCGCCATTTAGGAACCGACTGAATTTATTAATATTAAGGTCAAGAATCAAAGTTTTGGATGTCATAGTGATACAAAACTTATTCGTGAGGGGGCTCCTGTGTAAAATTTTAAGATTAACTACCTCTCCCATAAGTTCCTTTCCCACTGAACTGCCTTCATATGCCAATATCCACTTCCCTTGGTCCAGCCGATCTTATAGGAATTTTGTGTAAAAAGGGCTTTTAAGCCATTATACCCATTTTGCAAAGGGGGCGCCGGAGCAATAATTTAGTAGAGTCAGAAAAACTTTCTTGTACTGTAGCTCTTTATATGGATAGAATGATTTTATCGGAAATTTTATTTACCAATTATTTTTGGGCCAAGGATCAGATTTGGATGTCATTGTGATTTAAAAACTATACCTGAGTTCAATAGTTTTTCCTTTTAGATTCTGGAGCGCACAATATGAACCCACAGATTTTTTCGAAATTTTATATATCAAGATTTCTTAAGCCGAAGAATACATACATATCTGGCATTCATCGTGAACTTAAAACTATTCATGAAGGAGCTCCGTAAAAGTTAGTAAGATCAGAGAAAATTTTAATTTTTCTTGTAGTGCAGCGCCCTATATGGATTCACCAATTTGGGGAAATCTTATTTAGCACGGATTTTGCGGCCAAGAATTAAATTGTTGGCTTTCATTATGATCTTGAACATTCATAATGGGGCTCTTTTGCAGAAGTTGGTAAAACCATATATGGGCCGACCGATTTTGTCAAAAACAGGGTTTAACAGGGTTTCTTTCTTAAGCCAAGTACTTTACTCATTTTTGAGCTACAAAATCAAGATCGGTAGTAAAAAGTAAAAAAAACAAAAACTAGTATTTACCCCTCTATTAAAAACGCGATCCAGTCTATTACAAATTTATTCAAAAGAAAACTTATAATGTGAGTTGTAATATTTATTTCAGGATATAACAACTTATGCGGCAAGTTTTATATTTAACTCGCTTTATGTAGACTAATATTTATTTAATTTTTTTGGTATTTTTAAAGTAATTTCTTCTCAGAGTTGAGTAAATGACGCCCTAACTTTCTATTGATTTATTTCAGGATATAACAACTTATGCGGCAAGTTTTATATTTAACTCGCTTTATGTAGACTAATATTTATTTAATTTTTTTGGTATTTTTAAAGTAATTTCTTCTCAGAGTTGAGTAAATGACGCCTTAACTTTCTATTGATTTACGACAGCTGCACTGCATTCATTAAGAAATCTATTAAAATTGTGTTTATCTAACCCCAAAATAATTCCCGTCGCCACGCTATGACATTTTCATTCGCCCGTTCTACTCTGAATGTCTTCGAGCATCTCAAATGTTAACGTCTTATTTTCAAAACAAAATACGAGTACAGACTGAACTCAGTATGAGTTTGTGTTGTAGGTAAATGTACATGAAGCTTAATGACTTTTAATTACGTTATACGGATAGAATAATAAAGAAAAAATCAATCAAATGTTGTTATTCTTAAAATTATTTGTTTGTTTAAGTTTCTTTCTGTTTTTAAATTACATAAAAAAAAAACATATATGAATACTCGTAAATTTAAAATTAAAAAATGATTGATAGTCATACTTGAATTACACTTATTCTTGAGACGAATCAACTTGAGCACTTGCACTTTGTTATAGGTGGTACAAGTTCACAATTCAATGAGCAGCTTAAAAGCAACAACAACCCACCCCCATCATATCATACATTTATGACTTTTTTATGTATGTATGTATGTATGTATTACTGGACGATCACTAAGAAAATTGAACTGAACGGAATTCGACTGAAGAATAATATTAAAAATAATAATTGATTCAGTGCACTTTACAAAGTCAATTCCCTCAATTCCACCACCAAGTCTTATATGTGCCACTATAGGACCCAAGTCTCAAACATCATAATAATTCATTATAGCGTCATCATCATCATCATCATCATCATATCTTAACTCACTCCATTTATTCATTGTTAAACTTAGCTGTCTGTGAGTGTATGAGAGAGAGGGTGTTATGTGTTTGTGTGTTGACAATAAATCTGATTAATGTACAAATAATTTTTTGCTTCTAAATTAGCAGAAATATAAAAGATTTTCATACCACAGTATAAAATAGAAAACTGTGTCAATAATGTTTGAAATTCTCAAAATTCATTACATTCATTTATTTTCTTCATTCTCTCTCGCAATATCATTAAAAAAAAATAAGACAAATCAACAAAGTTAGTGTTCTAAGAAAATATTTCTGCCTGTTTCGTCTCGCTGTTGTCAACATTTAATTTCTATATCTTGTGATTTTGTTTATTTGTTGTTCCATTACTTTGGTTATGTTATTTGCTGCTGGAACAATGATGTCAGTCAGGCAGTCAGACAGCCAGGCAGTATTGCACATTGTTTGCTAAGTATTTTTCCGACACATGGATGGTTTTACGTACTAGTTTTATTATTTTTCCATTTAGATTTGCTTTAGATTTATAGTTTTCTTTTTTCTATTTGAAAACGATGCGTTGCCACCCAAAAAATTGTCATTAACTGTTCCTCCTCCATCACTTTCATCCCCCGTTCTGTATATTAATTTCGCAGAAACCTCCTTCTTTGGTTTTTGGTTTAGTTTTTTCTGAAATTAGTTACTCTTTTTTTTTTTTTGTTTTACAATTTTGTTTCACAAATAAAACTTTTTTTTTTTTGGTTGTTTTATATTTATCTACCGAAAATTGTTCAGTTTTGCGCGCGCGTGAAGCTTACGGAGGCGTGAAATGAATTATTGTCTTTGGAAAGTTTCTTATTTTCAATGTTGTTAATTAAAATAAATTACTTATTCTAAATGAGACTTGTGTATTTTTTTAATTTTTTTTGGGTATTCAGTTTGCATGTTTGTTCAGATTAAAAGTTTTCGTATGTTTTCTTTTTTTTACCAATGAGTTTAGTGGTTTTTAAATAATTTTTGCAATTAAGAAACTGGGTAATTCAATTTCATAAATCATTTTACGCAGTGAAAAACAAAAAAAATCAGTTAGCTTTTATTCGAACTCATAAGTTTGTCTTTAGCTACCGAGAACAATTATAAAACTCCAAGAATTAAATAAAACTATGCACACAAATTTTACTTAATTAAATATTATACAACTACTTAATAAATTGCAAAATAAATTTAAATTAAATTTAGCAGAAATATTTCTAAAATTCCTGTCAATTCCAATGAACTTTAAACAACGAACTTATTTTATTTACAAAAAAAAAAAAAAAAGTTTGTTCTTGACAATAACAATAATTATTTAATAATATCATAAAAAATACTAAAATATTGTATTTCATTTTATATTTCATTTCAAAATCACTCACACCCGCACACAAGTTTAAGTTAATGACTTAACAATCAACACAAATTATGTTTATTTGTATATTTTATGACATATTCTTAAAAGAATTCTCAAATAATTTCTCAATAATTTTTTTTCACGTTTTGTATTGCACTTATGCGCTTATGCTTGGTTTTGTTTTACTTTTTTATTATTATTGCCTACCATTTTTTGTTATTAAGTATAATTTGTGTAAAAATACATCACATCAAGCATAAACAATTTCATTGAGTTTATGACTTATTCAGACAAAATCGAATGTGTCACTTAATGTATTAAATAAAGTAGAAGCGCCCCACCGCAACCGACCTACCTCTAATCTCATGCCATAGTAGAAATTAAAGTCAACCTACGCGCAGCCAACCCAAGATTGTTGAAGCATTAGTGATTTTTACATGTGTGTGTGTGTGTCTGTGTGTGTGTGGCTGCAACTTAATCAACTTATTATATTCCTAAGAAATACGTAAATACCATCATCGAACATTTATTTACACTGTTCAACAAATTAAAATATATATTTTTTCTTAAAATACACAATTGCAACAAATGTATGAATAGTATTTTCATTGACAATTGTACTCATTTGAGTGTGCTTTATTTGCGTATTTATGTGTGTGACATTACCATAAACACCCACAATTGAAGTTAAAGCATATTTTATTTTTTTACTGTTTGCTTAGTGAGTTACAATAAACTTGAGAGAAAAAAATCAATAACAACAATTTAAAAATGGGGTCAATTTGGCGCGACAATAATTTTGAATGCTTTTCAATTCATTGCTCCGATTCTTGGCGTCGTTTGGTTGCTTGTTTTTCTCCCAAAGATGAATTGCTGCACATGACTTTGCTACAGCAGCAACATGTCAACATGTCAAGAAAAGTTGTTACAATCCATGAAAAGAATAAAATAAAAATAAATACAGACATATCGCTACCTTAATTTGCAAAAGTCCTAGCATCAAATTTTACAAAATCTTTTTTTTTGTTTTAGGGCTTATGACTAATCGAGCTCAACTGCATCTCTACTAAAAATTTTGGAGACATATGTCTTTGTTCCGTAATTTATATTAAAAATATTAGAAGCAATATTTACTCCGAATGTTCTTTTGCTTAACTTGTAAAATTTGAAAATTGCATATTAGGGCTTCAGTAAATTAAGGTAGCAGTATGTACATGCAATAAATTCTTAAATGCTTCTGTGAAATTTCATTCTCTTGTTTTTCTTATTTTTCAGCTAACTTAATTTAACAAAATAAAAATAATAGATACATAAAAAAAAATTAATACAAAAAAAATTTTGTTTGTTCATTTTTCATTTTTCAGTTTACCACAACTAATAAATCTGTGTTGTTAAAAATCTCAGTGAACCGAAACAATTGCTGCTGTTGCTGCCTCTTCGTCGTTAGCTTAATACGCCTGATTTATTTTGTTAATGCATTATCGCTGCCAGATCTTTTCCATTTTCTTTTTCTGTTGTTGCTGGCTGCTGTTTTCCTTCTTCTTGCATATGAAGCAGTAATCAAGCAATGCAACGCCAGCACAAAAAATACAATATCAGTACAAAATTTATGACTTTGTGATAAGATTTCAGAAACAAAGTACAGGAGAAAGATCGAAGCTTTACAGTAGCAAATGTAATCCGAAAGTCTGTTCTAAAGAACTGGTGTTTCTAGCATTTAAGAAACCGATCAAAAAGAAATCTCATTGTTTCTTAAGAAAAAAAAAGGAACAAAATAATTCATTCTTACGATGAAAATAAAAACATATCAAAAGAAGAAAAAGCTGCAAAAAATGGTTTTGGGAGAATTAAATTTTTTTTTGGTTTTCGAGAGCAAAAAAACGAGGTTGCATTTCCAGTGTTCCAAAAAAAAAAACAAGCAACAATTGTAAAATTTCACCAATGAAAAGTTTACATAAGCATTTTTAAACACATTTTGTAAGGAAATTTCTCATTTCCTTTAAGATTTGAATTATATTCTTCCAATCGGGACCTATACTATATGTTTTCTAATAAATACTTAGCATAATTAAAGATGTTGTCAGTAGACACAACAGCACAGCATAATATACAACAGACAGATCCCGCAACTTGTTATGATACCTAACCACTGATATTTTGTGATAATCCTAAGGAGTGTTACAATTACTATCTTACATCTCAAATCTTCTCAATGTTGAAGCAAAGTTTCTCATAGCCAGTCCTTTTATTAATGTAGTAACTATTATTTTTTTCGTTTAATAAATTAGTTTCATTTTCTCGGTGCTGATTAAATAAAACTTATTTTTTTTACTTTGATACTACAACAATAACAACACTTAGCCATGAATAAATCAATCAATCAATTACTTTAGAACTATAAATAGTCTTTTCAATTTAAAATCGAACTCATGCATAAAACTATAAAATTCTTACCGAAAATTTTACATCAACATAAATTTTACTTCATACCCAAAATGAACATACCTGAAAAAAGTAAAAACAAGAATTAAATCATCACAAATTTATAAACAGTGAACGAAAGAAAGACATAAATTAAATATTTAAATAGCATTAACGAAATTTTACAACTTTTTACAAAACAAAAAGGTCAACAATCTAGAAGTTGATGGTTTGCGTTGGTTGTGGCAGGAGTAGTGCCGCATCCATTCATTCATTACTCATGCCACTCATAAGTTTCCACGTCTAAGCAGATACCTATTACATATATTATATATAAAGTAAAAGAAAAGCGCACAGAATCCAATTCAAAAATTCACAAGCAAAAATTCACCGCAAAATTGGCAAACACAAAATTAAATTTGTAATCGCATTTTTAGATGAGCGCAAGAATTTCATAAAAGGCCAATGCAACGTCGGGAATACAAACAAAAATATTCTTAGAAAATGTATTTTATTCTATTTGGCATAATCAAAAGAAGCCAACAACAAACGGCAGGCAGCAATGAAAATAAGATGAAGGCAGCAGCAATAGCAACAGAAACATCAGCTATGAGACGATGATGAAGAAGAGCAGCTCCTCGCATTAATTTAATTTAAAAAGTAGACGCTGTTCAACACAGAAAATGCTTTGGATGCTTTACTGCCCCTGTTGCTGTAAAGGAAATTGCCATATTTTCAGTTAAGAAGTTATCAAAAGGGAAATGGTAAAAAGAGATGAAATATAATGCAAATACAATTAGTATTAAGAGGAATAAAGTTGGTGCAGATAAATCGATTTGGGAGATATAAAGTACATAGTTATGTATTAGATATACATTAAAATCCTATTGAAGAAAGTAAACTTGAAGAACCAGTACTTGACTCCACATTGTAACAATTGGATGCAATATTATATATTGTACAATATACAGAAGTTCTTGAAGTGAAAACAGTTGGAGGATAAGGGAACATTGTCTGATAGTCAGACAAATCCCTAGCAAAGTCCTGAAACATATTTTTGTATAGTACGTATATATTTAGGAACAAAGAAAATGGTCAATATACTTCTTGATACATACGATATATCCCTTTTTAGTCGATTATTACCGAGAACCGAGTTATAAATAAATGTTTCATAAATTGTAGAATACAGTAGGTAATCACTTAAATATATAAATACATGTTTTTATTTCACCAATCACATATGTACGTATACATTTCAAAAACATAGACACATGCAGAACAGACAAATAGTAGATACATATGTACTACAATATATATTCATAACATGCACTAGAGTGTCATTTGAATATGATTGCCAGCAATTTACGCACGACAGTAACTCCAGCAACAGCAATGGAAACAATGCGTGTTTCTAGAAATTCAAATAAATGAAAATAGAAAAATGACAAAATCTACTATTTGTGCAGCAGTAAACATGTAAAAAAAAAAGCAAAAGTTATACGAATTCGCATCATTCACAACAACAATGAGCCAACAACAATAAACAAGCAAGAGACGACAGCAACAAGAGCCAAGCAAAAGTAGTTGCAAGTAACAAACCGAAACGTACCCATGACAATGACTTTGCATACAGTAGCAATACTAGCTAGAAATATATATGCATACATACAACAACATATAACAGCAATGATAATGACGATGATGACGGTGTGTACAACAAAAGGTACCTACTGTTGATGACAACCAGCAACACATCAAAAACACTCACAGACAAGCAACAAAACATAGTACCAGGTGGTAGCAGCAGTTGGAGTAACAACAACGCCCGCTTTAGTCGGTGACGACAGCATAAATACGACAACAACAACTGCTGCTCTGCTGCTGTTCCCGCTACTGCATAACAACAATAACGATAAATATGATGCGATGCTTGTGGCAGTTACAATAAATGTCATGTTCTTCAACAACAATAGCAACAAGGATAGTAGAAAAAGAACAACAACATGGCATGCAGACAACAGCAACAAAATGATAACAGTAGCAACAACACCTTCATCGCATACCTGCTTAAAAATGGAGAGGGTGGATGAGGTGAAGAAGACGTGGCAATAGTTGAAAACTTTAAAACCGCAGCAACTATGAGTTTTTTGCAAGTACGAGTAACAACAAAAATAATGAATGAAAAAAAAGTGACACGAGAATTATAAATATGAACAACATTAAAATCAAACCTCAAGCTGCTGCTGCTGCTGCTGAGCGGGAAGGAGATAGGCTAGGAGGAACAACACTGCCAACAACAAGCCAACACCGAGAAGATAAATTTAATTTGCACACATTTTTTAAGTTTTTCGTATTTGGATTTTGTGGCTTCTGTGTGTGAATAGAAAGAATTTATGAAGCTAACAAAATATCAAGCAACAATATTAGTAGCCCAACAACTAGAAAACAACATCAGGAACATCAACATGGGGAATATGTATTCTATAAAGTGCAAAAATGTCACTCAAGGCATCACACAGTCAGTGACAACACAAAAGTGACAAGTGAACTGTCACGCCAAAAACCAAAATTACAAAACAAAAAAAACCAGAAAAAAATTTAATCTGCATTTTTATTGTCTACTTCTGTGATTGTTCTTGGAGGTGGGAGTGCCAGGCATTGTGGGGGGTAATGCAGAGAAAGTGTCGCATTAATTTAAGTAGTAAAAAAAATTTTGTAAATAAAAATTTAAAAACAACGATTTTTTTTTTCTTCTTTTTTTCCAGAATTGTTAAGCCGTTTCAGCAATTTTTATATTTTTTCTACTTATTAAATTCAGTAGAATTTTTTTCTCTCTCTCTTACTCACAAACTCTCTCTCTCTATGTCTCTCGTTGTTTGACTTTTGTGTTTCGAAGTGCAGCAATCAATCAGAAGTGCCACTTGTAAGTGCAACTTGATGTTGGTTGTTCAAGTCTCGAAAAGGAATCATTGTCTTTTTACATATTAGTGTAAATGTGAATGAGTGTTGCACTCTAACTACACTGTGTAGCATCACCATCAAATGTGCACAAAACGAAATAATAATGATAAAAAGTTTTTGCAGAATGAAAAAAAAAGAATTATAAAATCTTTGTATGTAGCTGTCACTGAGGTGTTGAGAGTCATTATGCAGCAGAAATTGCTGTTTCTGCAATTCCTTTTTAACTTCATTTGTTTTTTTTGTAGGAGAATCACTTACATAGATTGTTGAATAAGGATGACGTTTGCAATTTTATTATATATTTTCTTCACTGTATGCCTATAGATTTTCCGTCAATTTTGCAATAATTGCAACAAACAAAGTGATTATGCGAGGAGAGCATGGAAAGTTTATCAATTATAAATTTATTTAAAGTTGTAAATATTTTTATGACGAAATTTTCGACGTTATTTACATTTATTAATGAAAGTTGAGTAGAGAATACCAGGACAGGAAACAAAACAAAAAAACAAAATGGTTTCAACTCCCAGAGAGGAACAGTAGGGGGCTTGCTCAAGTCCAAGAAAAGAGAAGAAATGGCATCTAAATACAAGAGAAAGGAGAAAAGGAGGGATCTAAGTTAAAAGAAGAATGAGGAAAGAGATATAAACCCTAGAGAGGGGAAAGAAGTCGACCTAAGAAAAAGACCCCGGAAAGAAGAAGGAAATGGATCTAAACCCAAGTAAGGGTGGAAAAAAGGGGGAAAAATTGGCCTAAATCCAACAAAGGAAATAAAAGAAAATCTAAGGCCAAAAAAGGGATTGAACTCCAAGAAAAGGGAAAGAAGGGGGTTCCAGTCTAAAAAAGCATAAATTAAGGGACCTAAATTCGATAGTAAGGAAAATATGGAGATCTAAGTTAAAATAGGGAGAAGCAAAGGAATCTACAGCCAAGAGAGGGAAAAGGAGGTTATTTAAATCGAAGAATGATGCAAGAAAAAAGAAGGAAGGAGAGAAAATTGAAACTCGCACATCATAAATAGATGCTAAAATACTCGGTTCAGGCGCCGCAAGAGCTGTTGTGCCATTACAGAGAATTTAATATATAGAAAGGGTAGAAAGAGTCTTAACTCACAAGATGATGAGGAAAGGGGGTCTGAACTCGAGCAGAGTGTCAAGGAGCGACTTCATACAATAAAATTTTTTGAATTTGTGAATTTACTTCAAGCATCCTCCTTGACGATTAACATACCTAGCTCTTACCTACGTACCTAGGGTTGGGTTTCCAACTCCAAAACTTTGATTTAGCTTTAGAGTGAATTAAAAATTGCAGTAATATGAATTGTACTTTTGTTGCTTTTTAAATTTTACTCGAAACTGAAATTTAGAATATGGCTGATATTTCGTAAGAGCGGGACATTTTTAAAACTCAAATATAGATAATTGAAATTGGTGCCCTTCCCAAAAATGTGAATGCTTAAAGCGCTTTAAAATATTTATTTAATTAATCTCTGTAATACAACTTTGATTGTTTTTTGCGAACTTTGGTGTGACTTCCAGACTGATTTTTCGTCTAAATATTGGTCCCATTTTTAATATGTTCTTTGATCTGAAAATAGTCTGACTGCCAGTCTGAGTTTTGGGCTTATTTGAATTTAATTCTGAATTTAAATATAAATTTGGTATAATTTTTGGTCACACCAAAAGTTTACTTTTTAGAATTTATTTTTCGGATAAATTTTTGTGTTTTGACCTTATTAGTCTTAACTTCGATTTGAAAATCTGTTGATTTTTTTCCGCCAGATCCGCCAATGATGAGAAATATACTTTGTACTTTGATTTCATAAAATTTTAACGTCTGAGCCAAAGTTCATCATCGTAAAACTAGTTTAACTACTGAATTTTGCCAATGCATATTGCATTTTCATTGCATGATTGCAATTTTTCGCAATAAAGTTATGTAAAATACGTACAAAATTTCCGATTCTTACAAAATGTTCAAATTCACCCAAAATTCAATGGAAATTTACAAAAATCTTTTGCTATCATACTCCCTCAAAAACGAAATGATTAATGATATTCAAAGTGATGGCGCTTCTATGAAATTCATTCACTTAAAAGCCATTAAAAAAATAGTTATACTATTATAAATTAAGTAAACATTTCTGTAAACACAGAAAGAGAATCTTCTACTTTATACTGAAAAGCAAATTTTAATGCAAATTTCGCTGAACCAAATTGAGTTGATACTTCGCAGAAAACCGAAAAAAAAATATAAAAAAAAACGTAAAGATGCATTTGAAATTCAATTTTGCCCCCCTAAGTATTCACATACACCACATTTTCAAGAGATAGGACTTTATTAAAATTACAAGTTAATCAATCATGCTAAAGTGTTCAGGCATGACGTTGAATTGAATAAAATGGGATGAAATTGAAATGAGAACAAGTAGAAGATGATGAAATGATGAGGATCTCATGATACTGATGAAATTTCGAAAGTAGCATTCACCTTTTTCCAAAAGATGAAAGTTTAGTGAATTACAAAAAAAAAAAATACAAACAACCTGAAAAGAAGGAAAATAACAAGGATTTTTTGTAAGGTTCCAAAACAATAGTGTATGCAAAAAAAAAACATGAAAAAAAACAACGTCAGCAACGGCAACCCTTTTCGCTGGCATATACTCTATTCTACACAAAAGAAAAAAATCACGTACATCATGTTTTCGAGCACATTTTCATGATTCAATTGAAGTTTCTACCTACTTTCAACGATAAACAGCAGGAAAAGGGGTTAGTTCATATAATAATAATTAACAATCAGTCGAAGAAGAGCAAGAAATATTTCAATATTGCACCAGGCCAAACAGAAAAAAAATCTGTATTAAATAATAATTTGATAAATGCATCATCATATTCGCATTTTTCTGAGGTAATAAAAAAAATATTTTTAACCCAAAAAAACCTAGCCCAAACTGGATTTAAAGTGGATTGAAACAACGTGCACATAATTGCTGTCAAAATTTAACGCTTTGTTAATTATATAAAAAAAAAAAAAAATTACAAGCTTCTTTCGTCCAGTTAAACTCAAAGGCAATCATTAACGTTTATGCTGTAGTAAAAAACAAAAGCAGTAAAAATGTTGACAGATGATGTCCCGTGAATGCGCGACGTTACATAGATATCCTGATTAAAAAACATAAACAACACCCCTCTTAACTCTTTAAGGATATGCTGTATCCCAGTGCCATGAAAACGGTAAGTAGTAAAGGATTGATGATGGGAAATGGTTTAATAACCAACAAGTTGACTTGCTAATTATGTTTATACTTTTTATGGCAGCATTTTCTAATTATGTTAATCCTTAAGGCAAACAATAGTTACACAGAAACTGGAAAATAAAAGAATAAAAGAAGAGAATAAAAGAATGTTAGCATTGGCATATGCTTTAATAATTTAAATTAGGAAAACATGTTAATAACAGAGTAATATGGAAAAGAAGATTTGATTTAAATTGAAAATATGCATTAGAATCTTTTTTTTCTTTATGTAAAGATTACTTAAATTAAATATAAAATTTTTGATGAACGTGAAAATTCAATCAAGCAAATACTTTTGAGAGTATGAAATCCTTGAAAAAGAATTTCAAAAGATTTATGCATAGTTGAATATCGACAAAAAAAAAAAACCAAAGCCTCCTCAAAACCTCAACAACCAAGCATTGCATCAACTTGTGCTGCTATTCCACAGCCAGCCAAAAAAAAATTTCAGAAGAAAACCAAGCAGGAAAACGTAAAATATAATATCTTAATGCTATTCTCGTAGCCAAAAAAAAATATATATAATAAAAATTGGAAATTGGAAGCAGCAAATGCAACGCGCTTTCAAATCAAATATGCAATGAGCAGCAGCAAGTTTAATAAATGAAATGTAGTTTTCCATATTGCAATTGCAAAAACAGCCAGGATAATGCCAAAGAGACTATACTATACTGTACTGCAGAAAGTTTAAAAAAAAAATATTATAAACAAAACACAAAAACAGTACAGACTAAAAAGCTCAGAGAACAAAGATATGCAACAACTGGCAACCAGCAACAGCTTCTTGCATACAATTCATTCAAAATATATACAATTTTTTTTTCTTGTGATACACGCTACTTTTAGCATTGCATTTTGAATAGAATTAAATATTTATAAATTCAATACAATTTTCAATTTCAAACCAAGTGGAAGGAAAAAGACTGAAACCGAGAAAAAAGAGAGAGAAAGATATTAGGTGAGTATGTGAGCAAGCAATACACAGTGAACTTTTTTCCACATTCAAATAAAAGTAGTAATGGTAATAGTTGGTAGGTGGAAATCCTAAGCGAAAAAATAATAAGCAAAAAACAAAAAAAAAAGTTTTTCCTTTTGCAAAAATCTACTTAACTTATTGTTGTGCAATGCAGTAGAAGCAACATCAGCATTAAAGTTATATCCTGTGGCATGTCCTGATGCTGCTCTGCTCCTTCAATTCTTATCCTTATGGACACATTTCACAATATTCACAAAAATTGAATTGTAAGATTCTTGTTGCTTTTACTACTTTTTCCATGGCACAAAGTACATGCATGCATTCAAACAAAAGAAGTTATCCTTGCACCAAGAGACAGACAGACACATTTACATATACGGATACGCAACAATTGAAGCGCTTACAAAATGAAGCGCGTCTTCCTGAAGCACTTACGCTTCAGTCAGGTAAGCTCAGTTCTTTTATAAAATCCAATGAATCTGAAATACCAACCTCCTGAGAAATGTTGTAAAAGTTAACACATGCGTGGCGAAATAGTTCAGCGTCACTGTGACTTATTTGATAAGAATAAAGCGTAGGGTAGGTAAACCATGCCGGAATGTTAATTAATATTCCTCAGCAAAAGATACATTTTTTTTGAAAAAAAGAAACTAGAAACTTCGGTATATTTTATTTGAAATGGAAAATTCATCTATGTTCATCTGTGCTCAAATAACACACTTTATGTAGACATTACAACCTTATAGGCCCCCACATATTTATTTTAGTGCCTGCAGCAGACCAAACAAAAAACATGAAAAATAATAGCAATACCAGATATTTTTAAAAAATTCGCAATGTGTTTTTTTTTCGTGAAGCAAGGGCTCTCAAAAATCCGAGCATGAGGGAATCCTTTGTCCTTCCTCTCGCCTGTGGGTATCCGACGACTACGAATTTTCTGCATCATTTTGATGAGAATTTACTTTCCGCTGGGAGCACGCACACATAGTTACATGCATAACTGATGCTGATGGTTGCATGCAAGTTTCAATATTACACACACACACGCGTGCTCATGTCATATTCTAAAACTGAAAATATTTTACTGTTGAGGTTAGGGTTATGGAGCATCACATCGAAATCTATGAATGAACGTGAATGTGATATGTTCTTTCATTTCAATACAAAAAAAAAAGTTTTTCTTTTTCACTTTTGTTGATTTTGTTGTTTTTGGGGATTTTCAGAGACAAAAGATTCAAGATTCGACGACAGGTATTTTCGTATTATTTTCATATATTGTTGTTAGAATGCAATTTTCCTGTGTTCTTGTTGCATGCAATTTAAATATTTTCTCTTCCCATTTGCGTTATACCAGTTGTATGTTGTATGTGTAAGTATAAACATTTATAAAATATTCAAAAGTAAGTTATCATATCTTTGAAGCACGCCCACTCACTCCATATCCTCGCCCTTTCCAATACTTAGTTATTTTTGGTTGTATGAGTTGAAGAAGCTATAAATTTGTGAAGTTGACTTAAGTGTGCTGACATTTTTAGTTGAAATTGAGAAGGAACTACAGCATGTGGCTGTTTTTGAGAGGTTTTTGGGGGAAACAAAAACTGCAAGTAGTTAGAATAAAAACTTTACCTATGTACATGGAAATAATTGAAGGATTAATTTTTAAAATTTTTTTTGTGTAATTTAATATGCTGAATAATTGGAGTAGACGGCACTTGAAAAGTTTACTTCTAACTTTTCTTGTTAAATTATATACAAAATATTCAAATCACTACAATTATGTAAGGAACTTTACCATGAAATGATATAGTTTGAATGAGAGTTCAAAATGCAACAAGCATCAATCAGTCTTTTCTATTTCTTTTACTCGGTTTGCCTACGTTGGCTGCAACAGTACATAGTCTATTTGGAATTCGATACAGTGATGCTACTGTGGGAAGACTAACTCCTGAACAATCCAAGAACACCATCTAGTGCCAAATGAAAGATTTCGAAATTTGTAATGCCAACACAGTCGACATATGGCTTTTGGAATTATTCGAGTTCTAAAGGATCATTGTTTTCTAATCTTTTTATTCTGTGCATATATCATCTGTATATACAGGATATCCCAAAAGTCACCGTCATCTCTTGAGGGGCTGATAGGCCATCTCATAACTAACCATAATATCGGAAGATCAGCCTAGTAAACAATTTTTAGTTTTTGAAATAATAGGTACCATTTTTTTCGTGAATTTTATGAATGCTCATGAATCGATCAAAAATGTTTTTCCCCCAAAGGTAATATTTTTGGAATAAAATATGGAATTATGTCGCTGTGCCAAATAACATTGATACTCACTCGAAAAACCAATGCAATATCGCAAAAACAAACAAATTTTTACTAAAGCTATATTTTAATATTCTCATTGAGTCATGAGGATGACGTTGACTTTTGGGACACCCTGCCTTATAAGGTCAGTGAAACCAGTAGATCCTGATCTATCTGCTCTATTCCTAGTCCTAGTCTTAGAATCCTTATCATTTCCAATCTCCTTTCATCCTCTGTCTTCTTATGAAATAATTTTGGAATAAATTGAGAAAATTTCACTATACTCTATACTCTTCTAAACAAAAAACTAAAAAACACTGTACAACACATATTTATTGGACATGGGTTTTGATTTTGGATTTTAGAAGAGAAATTTCTACTGAACAATCTGGAATATGAACTTGGTGGTGATAGTGTTGGAAAAGTTTTCTTATTAACATGAAATTTTCCTCCAGGGACTGAGTTTAAAAAGTTAAAAAAAGAGTAATCATTGTAAATTTAGATTTACTAACAAATTTATAGGAAATTTTGGGAAAGAAAGTATTTCCACTACCTACTAAAGAGCCATGAGGTTCTCATAAACAAATTTTGATAATATTTATTGCCAACAATACTTGAAAACTTCGTCATGATAAGAACATCTATACAATTTTAATTGCAATTTTAGACACTTAAATAAATACAAATTATTTGAAATCGTTGAATTACAAATTGAAATTGCTCAAAAGGATCCTTTTCTCAGAGAGAAAATCATAAATCCTCGGTCTTCAAGATTGTCTCACTTCTAAACTTGATCTACACACGTTACAACTTTTAACTCGGCAACTAGTGTTGTAGAAAACTTTATTATCAAAAAAGTTTAAAGTTTATAAAGATCCGAAAATGTTTTTTGTTTTTTTGTTTTTTTTTTGTTAATTTTCAAACTTTCAATCTTTGCAGTACCAGGACGAAAATTTCAAAAGCCAAAAACAAACTTGTAGCTTTCTATCCTAAAAAACTGTAAATGCAAGATTATTCACTAGCACTTTCTCTTTTAGAATCAAAGGTCCATATGGGAGTGAATTCCCATATCAAACACAAAGAGTCGAATTTTGATGCATAGTGTAATGAAAAAAAAAAAAATGAAAAAATAAAACATTGCGCAAGTGAAAATAAACCATTTCAGTTGAAGAAAACATAAAAACCAATTTTATTTACGATCATGTGGTGATATTTTTGTATTTTGTATCCACAGGAATCATATTTCAATTGGAGTAAACAACAACATACATATTAAGTATAAACTCGTATAGTACTTATAAGTTGTACAGAAGAGTATGGTATTACGAAACACTACAAAGAAACACAATTGCAAATATGTGGGCATAAATAAATAAACAGAAATATTGAAATTCAACTGGCATCAACACAAAATTCTTCCAAGAAATTTTTATTATGGTCTCAAAAAGCACAAAAATAACAACTCAACTTCAAGTCATGAATGAAACTATATTTCAGCTGACATGGCCTCACATACTATATGTATATGCTTTGAGAGAAATTGTTGTTATTCTGATGGCGATGCTGATGATGATGTGAAATATTTGAAATGATGCCGACGGAGTAGTGAAGTTAGTAGTGTACCATAGTATGGGTAGAACTTTTAGGAAATCGTCAAAAGATTAAATATATATATTTTCTATTTGTTTCTGCCAGAGAAACAGTTCTCATATGCACAAGTTAAGTTTGCAAGTATATATTAGTTTGTATGTATATGTGCATATTTGTTTCGTTATACTTTATATGTTAGTATCTTTGAACGCGTGTTTATTTTCTAAGAATCTGTAACTTGTGGATTTCTGCTTTGACACACATATTTTCTTGCTATACTATAGACACTCCTATGTATAATATATATATTTTTTTTGCTTTTTTCTACGTTTTGCTGAGTACTGGGAAATTCCATGCCACTGTTAGCAAAATGCAAAGGGTCTGTTTATTATTTATCTTATGGCAAAAAAAAATTACTAAAAAAAGGAATACAAAAGCATAAACAAAAATATTGACATAATTTTTTTTTCTATAAACATTGAATTGTTTTTCACAAGTAAATAGAAGGTTATGCAATCAAATGCTGGATAATGTTAACAGCTATTGGCAGATTAAATTAGTATGAATGGTGTGAAAAGCAAACACACAAACTTCTATGGCGTACAAAGAAATGTTGCAAACACATAAAAAACCGATTAGAGTTTGAAAAAGAGTTTGAAATTTATTCAATCATTTTATCAACTTTAGAAAAATTTTTGATTTGAACTATAGAGACTTACCTTAACTTGATAGGAATTCAATCGTGTCTTCGGCAATAAATTGAATGATGAAAAGTCTAAGCGACGTGAGAAGATGCCATTGCAACCAGATGTAGAACTGTAAAGAGAAAGAAGAAAGTAAAGATTAATTCAAACTAGAAGTATAGAAAAATAATGAAAACAAGTAGTTATAAAAATGTAACCAGCAAAGGAAGCTCTGAAAACTTACATAGCTATAAAGAAGAAAACTACAATTGGACTACAACATAGCTAAAACCGAACTTAAATCAAACTGGAACAGAACTAGGTAAAGT
The DNA here is from genome assembly GCA_958295655.1 of Palloptera scutellata. Lineage (NCBI taxonomy): Eukaryota > Metazoa > Arthropoda > Insecta > Diptera > Pallopteridae > Palloptera > Palloptera scutellata. Next base: position 40,980,899 of record OY282450.1, on the reverse strand, counting down.
TGAACTGGAACAGAACTTAAGTCGAACTGGAACAGAATTCAAATAGAGTTGGAATCGAAATCGAACGCAACTAAAGTCGAACTAAGTTGGGACAAAAATAGAAATAAAATCGGACTAGAAAAGAACTAAAGGGTGATTTTTTAAGAGCTTGGTCTTTTAAAATTTAAAAAAAAAACAGAAATTTTACTAAAGTGAATGAAATTTTTATTTGGATCGATTAACCAATTCCTGCTATTTACTTTTTAAAGATAATTTCACTTAAATGTTGCCCGTGGCTACGCTTCAAGTGGTCCATTCCGAAGATCCAAATATGGCACACTGTCACATATTTCGACCGGAATCTCACCAAAGTTGGTTCCAAAGCAGAAATTGTGTTTGGCTTGTCCCTATAGACAACAGACTTAGACTTAACATTGCCCCACCAAAAATTGTCTAACCGGGTCAAATCACAAGATCTTGGTGGCCAATTGACTGCACCAAAACGTGAGATTAACTGCTCACCAAATTCGCTTCTCAATCGATGCATGGTTTCGCCTACATTTGTGGCATGTGGCACCGTCCTTTTGGAACCATATGTCAGGCGAGTCGAATTCTTGCATTTTCGACAACAAAAAAAGTTTGTTATCATCGAACGGTATCGATACCTTTGCCCATTGACCGTAACGTAACGTCTTTGAAGAAGTACGGTCGGTTCGTCGAATGATTCCGTCTGCCCATAAACTGCACCATACATTACATTTTTCAGGATCTTCGTCGCTGAAGACAATTTTGCGATAAAAAAACGGATCCTCATCCAGCTTTTCTAAGGCCCATTCACCCAAAATTCGACGTTGTGGTAGGTCGCCTGGCTTCAGTTCTTCCACCACCTGTATTTTGTATGGCATTAATCCGAGATCTTTGCGATCGGCAATATTCTCTTCGGTACGCACTCTATGGATATATATACGATTTGGTGTATTGATACTCAATAAAGTGAAACTGGTGCGAAATTTTATCACAATGAGTTGAATAGTCTGCTCTGTGGGTCGATTATGACGACCATAAAATGGACTTAGTTTGCGAAATACATTGTTCACAGAGCACGAATTTTGATAATAAATTTCAATAATTTACAATCGTTGTTTAGGCGTAAGTTTATTCATGATGAAATGGCAAACCAAACTGAGCATTTTTTACTTTGGAACATGTCAAGAATCACGCCTGAACTGTTGGAAATATAAACGTCAAAAACCAAGTAACAGAAAAATTACCCTTTACAATTGAACTAGTCGATATTCCCAATTTCAAACAATATGATAACGACAAAAGTTGACAAGCAAAAAATAATTTAAAAAAATATATTAAATAGCAATTGTTATTTATTATACAACGAGTACATATTATTGCATCAGCGTGAATAAATTTTACTACTTCACCATATGAGACAAAATTGGCTATATATGGTAGATTTTAATCTTAACTATAAATAAATATTAATATAAAAATAAAAACTCTAGGCAAAAGTAATCAAAAGCATGTGTTGTTGAACTATCTATATAATGTGACTGTAAAAATATAAATATTTAACTAATGATTAATAGGAAACACAAAAAAATACAAAATACCAATAACACAACACGATAAAAAATGAATAAATAAAAAGTATGTACATACTAAACTATGAATATATTATATTTTGCGGTTAACTCTAGAGATTAAATACATCATAACTGAAAGGAATTTAATGAATTGCATTAGATTAAACAAACGAAAAATAATGATGATAAAAACATTAATTAAAACAAAAACAAATTTCTTCTCTTTTTTTAACTTATACATAACTACTTACATGCACACGGGAAAGAAGATAAAAATTATACAGACTATAAGACAGACAAACCATTAAATTAGAGAGCAAGCAACAAGAACATCTACACAAAATAAGAAGAAAATTAATTACGCGCTAAATTTAGTTTTACATTCTTAAAATAACCTAACAAATTTATAAACCTGCAAAAATGAAAAATAAAAAATTTTTTCTTTTTTTAATTATATCAAAAGCAAAATGCTTGAATTATCTCAAATTTTATTTAATACTCAACCCAAATAAAAGAAAAAAACATGCAAAAACAAGAAAACAAAATCAAAATAAAAACACAAGAATATTAAAAAATATAATGTGCAAACAGCGTAACAAAACAAAAACGCAAATAGAATTAAGCGTTAAGAAATTCAAAACAATAAAATAATAAAAATAAATATAGGAAAAAATAAATAAAATGTAAAAAAAATCATTGAGGTGTTGAACAATTTTAAAATAAATATAAGTTTCGATCTATGAGCAGCAGCGACGCCAAAAACAAAAAACAATAACAAATAATTAAATAAAATGTGCGAGAGTACATCAAATAAAAATTGTTTAAAAAAAAAACAAAAAATTAACCTTGACATTGTATGATAGCGTTATCATAATCAGAAACAGCACCACATTGGTTCTTTTGTCAAAAGAAATATTTCACTCATCAACTACCGACGTTGGTCGATAACGAAAGTGATAAAAAATATAAAAAATAACCCACTGGGAGCAAAATAAGGAGCGTGATAAAATGTAGGAGGAAGGGAGAACGAAAGCCCAAGCGTGTAAAGCCAACCCCACGCTCCCCCGCTGACTATAATGAATATTAAATTTGTTATTTTTTTAAATACTTATTTAATGAATATTGCTGTCGAAAAACCCACGAGTTTAGCCATTACTGTAGAGTGGTAAGGGGAAGGAGTGGGAAGAGCGAATTTCAGTTGCACAAAATAATTTCCTAGATATCTGACAGCTTGTGTTTTGACAATATCTGCGCACAAATTGCGAGTTTTTGTATCATGTATCTTGAAAGTTAAGACGATAAGCAACAAGTATATACAGCTGCACTTATTAATTTGTCTATATCTGGAATTAAAAGCTATATATCACGGTATAATCGGATCACAGCAGTGTGCTATCTTTAAATTTGCATACCAATCTCTATGCAGTACTCGTACAGGGTTTGAGGTAAACTACACCGCTTGCAATATTTCAATATTTAAAGAATTTAGCGTCAGATCCTTAGAATCGTCATCATGAGATTGATTGAGAAACCAGTTTTGTGAGCTAACACATTTGCATATCTATACTCACAGGAACCTGATCGATCAATATTAGATTCAAATATGTAGAAAACTTAGTTATAGTTCCTGAAAATTTATCACCATGAAATCGCTGGAACTTGAACGATCAGTTCCAGTTCCTCAGGATCATCACCATGAACTTGTTGAAGAAGTTTCTTCAAGACAAGTCTCTGGTCTCTACACTCTATGGAACTTGATTGATCGATATTAAATTGAAATATTTAGAGAATAGATCCTGAGAAATGCCAAAATTAAATTGACGAGGAAGTTTTTTGTGCTAAAACAATATTGAAGTCAACATCATCTATTTAGTATTTGAAATATTAAGTACTAAGTACATTACCTAGAATTTCATGAATACTCTTGAATCGGACAAAAATGAGTTTTCCACAAAGGAAATACGCTGTGGCGTAGTGGTAGTGCGTTGGACTGCTACGCAGAGTGTCCGGGGTTCGAATCTCGGCACAGGCAAAATCAAAAACAGTTGAAAAAATAATTTTTCTACACGGCACCACCTCTTGTCAGGCAATGGCAAACCTACAAGAGTAAAAATTGCTATGAAAAGCTTTTCCTTCGCCGTTCGGATTCGGCTTTAAACTGTAGGTCCCTTCCATTCATGTACAAATATAACACGGATGCGAAAAGCTCGGCCTAGGCCCTCCATGGGCTGTTGTGCCATCAAAAGTAAAGTAAGTAAATATTTTTGTTTTCGACTATGATCAATAACAGGGTTACTCAACATTCAGTAACAAAAATATAAAATCTTTAAATGAGGAATTATTGAAGAAGTTTAAATGCAAAAACAATTGGTTCCCTATACTATATAGAACTTGATCGATCAATATCAGATTCGTATCATTTTATTTGCAATCAACTTAAGTTCAGAGACGCTACAACAGAATCTTATTTTCATTTAACTCTATTGACATACACCCCTGCTCAAATTAATAGTTACACTGAAAGACTTTTTCTTCGAATTGGATTTTGCAACCATTATCGCGCAATTAAAGGTAAAAAGTAGTGTTTTTTTAATTAATGCAATATGGAAATGCTATTCCTAGCAATGTGAATCGTGTGATTTCCCTAATTATTGTGATTTGTTAGTTTGCGTGAAAAAAGACAAAAATCTGCTTGCTCAATATAATACTTACACCTTCAAGTTTACTTAAGTTTTTATTTGAGTTCTTACAGTTCTTAAATAAACAGCGGTAAATTTTGCTTTAATTAACTTCAAAATAGTGAAATTTGATTTAATAATTTATAATTCAGATTGGTTGTAAATAACACTGCACTGATGAAGAAGCCCGGTTAGTTACGAACCTAAGAAAAGAAGGAAAATCACTTCGTGACATTGGCTGATTGATGGGGAGAATCCAAAATTTTGTTAGAAATGGGTAAAAGCGAAAACCCCAAAAACGAGTCTCGTGGAAGGCCCAAAAAAAACTAACGCAAATCTCGATCGTCATCTGTAAAAAGGACCCATTTCAGTCTTCAACGGTAATAGCAGCCGAAATTGGAAACGTGGTTAAACGTGGTGAGTTAACCTACCAGGACGAATAGCCAAAAAAAAGTTCCTTTGCTTCGAAAAAACAATTTGAGCATGAGATTAAATTTTGCAAGGAAACACAAAATCTAGGTGGGGTATGAGGGTGAGAAAAAGTGGAGAAATATTTTATGGAGCAATGAAACGAAAATTAATTTGTTCGGAAACAATTCCGAAAGGAATGTACGCCATCCAAAAGGCAGAAAATTTCACGTTCGTCTTAAGAAAAAAACAGTGAAGCATTGATGTGGAAATATTACGGATTGGGGATGCTTTTCTTGGTATGGAGTCGGTCATATACACCAAACTACTAACCATATGACAGCAGCTGAATACAAGGACATTGCCTTTACGTTGGGTCTATCAGCAAGATAACGACCTAAAGCTAAAAATTATAAATTTACACAGATTTTTATCAAAGTTTAACTTAGCTAACTACCTATCTCGGGTAGATAAAGAGTTGAGGCACCAAAAATGTATTTAAAATGATTACAGATTCATATAAAGATTTTTTGTGGTTATTAATAAACATCATAAAATTTTGAGTAAAAAATTGATAACTATATTTAGTTAGAGTGTATGTGGCTTTTAAAATCAAAACATTTTTAAAAAGGTCAGCTCATTATGGAATACATAACTAATGAATAATGAATCAGTAGCGTGTGAATTATTTGTTTTGTTGTTTTTATAGCTGTTAAAAATGTATGTTTTTTTTAACAAACTTATTAACACTAATTTCAATTATTTATTAAATACTAATTGTGCGCAATTAAATTTTTATTTTATAGCTAATAATAACTATGCATAGCCACACCACCACTTTAGCTAAGCGCTTTGGTTGTGGACTTATTATCAATTCAGTTGATGGTGTCAGTTTTTTCAGCGAGAAGGAGGAAAAAACAATGATTTCAATTCGTTATCGTATTTGTATTTATTTATATATAATACATACCCATTTTTAAACTGCTGATTAATGCATTTGTGATTGAGGAGAGGAAGTTAATTGGTTTGTTTTTCTACTACAAACTACACATACTAATTGAAAGCAGTTTTATGTTTATGTACTTTAATAATTACACTAAGTATTATTAGTGGAAGTAAGAGTAGTTATATTTTAATTAAAATAAACAAAATTCTTTCGAAATTTTATAAATTTCAAAACTAATTCGAGGTTAGCTTTTATGAGGCGCTACACATACACAATCACACACGTGTTTCTAAAAAGTTTTCCCTATGTGGACAGAATATCGCAATTAAATTTTTGTATACCATATACTAATTAACTACACACATACATATTGTACATATCTAGTTTTTATTGTTAGTTATATGTATGCCTTCAAATCGTCAGTCAGTATCATCTCTAAAATACTACATTACTAGAGTTTCATTAAATTTCAGCCCAAGCCGAAGTACTCCCGCACTTAACTGAAAGCTTCAAAGTAAATATGAAAAACCAAACAAAACCAAATAATCGAAATTGTGTTTAACATTTCACGAGCACCAGCGCCACTCCATGAAAAATATGCCAAAAAGTGTGTACAGGTAACCCCAGTTAAACATGTTATGAAAACTATTGAAAATTCATATCACATGCCCACTGATATTGTTGAGCTAGAGTAATAAAATATCAATATCTCTAAACAAAAATAAAAATTGTGAATTAAGAATAAGCAAATACTTAACAAAGTCTAAAATATAAATCAAAGTCTAAAGAAAGGTTTCCAGAATAACTACCATAAAGCTTTTGAACGAATTCCGGTATCAAAACTGCGGGATCAAAAGTTGATTTCAAAATGCTTTTATTGCGATCCATAGCTTTCAGATATCACAGTTTCTTCAGACTCGAAATTTCAATATCTCTGATCTTCAACGTGAACTTTTATCAACACTCACTCTTCTTTTCTACAAGTTTCACAGATTATATGTACATGGAACAAAATATATCAGCAATATAGTTACCTTCCAAATTAAACATTTGTTCGACAATAGAGATTAGCTATTACGATTCAATTAGTCCAACCAAATTAGTGAAATTGAAATTTTTCCAGTTTTCAAAAGCACAATTCTAAGCTAAGCGCCAACGTGATGAGTAACTACCAAGTTTGAAGAGGTACATCTGTACATCAGATACCAGCTTTTGCATCCACTACATACTCGTACATAGGTAAATATTTGTATTTCCGTATGTCAATTTTAAAGTTGGCGAATTTTTTTCTCGTTTTTGTTATTGTTTTATTTTTCTGCTAGACAACAAAACTAAAATTACACACACTGTTTTAATATTTGTTTGAATCTTTTGTTTATTGTATTCTTAGAGTATATCTATCGTAAGTTCTTTCATTTATAGTATTAAAATTTGGTTCCACACCAGAGCTGACTTTGACCTTCAACAAATAATAAATAACCAAAATAAAAATAAGAAGAAAAAAAGTTAAGAACAACGACGAAAAAAAAATGTTTCAGCAAAAAATAAGGCTAGCATTAGAAATATATATATGTATATATGTGCACATAGAGTCAAACAGGCGGGTAGTCTTCCAGTCTCTGAAAGTATCTGTCACAGTGGAAGAAGAAAAACAAACATTTGCGTTAATTTTACTTAATTTGTAAATTATTGTTAATAAAACAATGAGCAAGTTGGAAGAGTTTCCAGCATTTTAAGTGTTTTTCGACATTTTTTGACTAATTTCTTAAGTAAATTCATACTCGCGTACATGTATTTGTATTTTGTTGTGAGTTTAAAAATAAGTATCGAAAAGTTATTGTACATTTTTTTTTTGTTTTTTCACACTTGAAGAATTTACACAAATTTTTTTGTTTCGTGTGCTAAGAGTGACGAGATATTTTTGTTTGCATGGCATTTTAAATGGTGATTGTTAAAACACACACACACATACACATAAAAAACGTGTTAAAAATTTGCATACACTTGTGCACATGTACAAATGTATATTTAGGAAGTAATTAGCGTAATTTTGCGCAAAGAATAATGTAAATTTTTATTTCTTTTTTCAAACATCATTGAAATTAAAAATTAAATTCTAAAATGAATGCAATACTTAAATACTTTTCCACTCTACTAATATCATTTCATCTTCATTGGAGTTGCAACGCTTACCTAAAAAGGTAAAAGCTCAACTCGTTTTCCGCACTGCACTCATTTTCATGTAAGTCATTAATTTGAAAGCGAGAAAAGCGCAACTAACTGCATGAAAAAAGCAGCAAAACTAAATTCCAACAGCAATTGCAGCATGCGCTTGTTACTTATGCTGCTGATGTTTCTGTTGTCGGTACTGCTACCAATATTAGCAGCAAAGTGATTTAAGAAGAAGCTGCAGTTCTTCCCCTGTCTCAAGAGATTGGATGCCAAATTGTATATAATCTCGATTATTTGCCAGCTAAAGTGAGCAGCAGGCAGCAGGCAGCAAGCAGCAAAAGTGTTTTAATGCAACAAAATCACTTCATTGCAACGCTGCAATTTTTGCAATCACGTGCTAGAGTAATGCATTAATGCATGTGCTGCTTAGCAACCAACCAAACAACAGCATGCAGCAACTTTTGCACAATGGCGTTAAAAAACCTGTTTAGTTTTGTTTTTCTTTTTGTGTGCTGCATGCATAATCTCCGGTGAGTGAAGTAAATGAGGAAAATTCAAAAATAAATCAATAGAAAAGTTGCAAAAGTGCAAAGCCACATACTTTTGCCCTATCACGTACAAATTAAAATAGTAAAATGTTTCAATTTGTTTTGATTATAGCAGCAGAAGCACCAGCATAAGAAAAGGAGAAGAACTTGAAATGTATAGGAGAGAAGTGCCAAGTTTCTTTCGAACTCAAAAGTAGAAGAAGAAAGAAGATGAAATATTAAGAAGTTGAAAAATAAATAACTGTAAGGGGAGGGAAAATGCAAGAATACAAGAATTATATTGAAAGAGAAGTGGGTGAAAAGAATGCAAGCGTTTACATATTAATTAAATATCGGAAATTCTCAATCTTTGAGCCCTATAGCGATTAACGACCGACTATCGTTGGTCTTTGAGGTTGTCTATTGTCAATCTCGATTGATCATCTACTGCATCTGTTAACAATTGCTGTCTGATATTTCACTTTGTCTGTTGTGAACGTCGACTCGATCGATCAAAAATTATAAGCTATTGACTCCCTGTCACTCAAAATATCATGATCAATCCGCATGGTTGCTTTAAAAAAAAAAAAAAAAAAAACTGGTTAACATTTTTAAAATTTTTAAGAAATTTGTGGCGAGCTTCACTTTATAATACTTGGTATGGATGTAGCCCTTGTACAAGCCTTTAGTTTGCTATTATTTTTTGCATCTAAGAATAAAAAAAAAATGCCTGGTTTGACACGCGAAACGTGTTTTAGAGCGTTTTGGAATTCATTTCGAAACCATTGAAGGCATTTCTTAATTTTCTTCGGATTCTTGCCAATTTAAAATCAACTAAAAATCAACTTCTTCCGATGAATTCTTCTTCGAGCCGAGTGATATTTTATCGAACCATAATTCAACGTAACACATATTTTCAAATACTGAAAACCATTTGTTTCAATACTCATATAAAACAAAGCTGTAAAAATACATATTTCCATCATTAAATTCACAATAGTTCCCTGTGAAACTGAAAAGTCACTATGCATCATTCGACTCGACAAATAATGCTCCATGGATTTTGTCACCATATGAGTGAGGACAATAGTTTAAAAATTCGCTATCGCTAAAAATCAACTTTATATCGTATTTCGATTCAATATTTTTCTCTATTTATACCGAATTTTATAAATTTTCTTAATAAAAAAGTGAAATAAATAAATACGAATATTTTTCAGTGTTAAGCATTAGGTTTTGGTATCTTAAAAATTCAGTATCAGAAAGTAATTTTATTTATTATTTTATTCTTTTTTAAAAAGCAACTATTGGGGGTTAACCGTTACCTACAGTTTCCAATGTTGAGCCAACTTTTTCAGAAATATCACAGAGAAAAGTTTGAAAGTAGCTCCAATTCCCATTTTTTGTGATTTGATTGAGAGACAACAATCATTAATGATAAAGGGTGTTATTTTTTAGAAGTGTGGTTTTCAATCTGGCAATACTTTTTTCGGAGTTGGTCTTTTTCACAGCTGTCACTTGATTTATGCTCAGTTTGGTTTGCCCTTTCATAATGAATTGACTTACTCCTGAACAACGTTTGGAAATCGTGCAAATTTATTAACAAAATAATGGTTAGGTTGCCGTGATTTTCACAAGAAAATTTTGTTCAGCGATGAAGCTCACTTTTAGTAAAATTCTCGTATTTGGAGTGATCGTAATCCACAAGCCATTGTTGAGACGCCGTTACATCCTCAAAAAGTCACTTTGGTCCATATTTCTTCAAATATGAAGCCGATCATAATGTTACATTCAATGGGGAACGCTATGGAGCCATGTTTAATGCCATACAGCCAACGAAACAATCAATTCATTGAAGGAAACTTTTGGTGAGCGCATTATCTCGCGTCGTAGGCCTGTGGCGTGGCCTCCAAGATCGTGCGATTTAACACCGCTGACTATTTTTTATGGTGTTATGTGAAGTCGCTTGTCTACGCAAATAAGCCCGAGACGATTGACGCATTGGAAGAGATTATTCGACGCGTTATTACTGAAATACAGCCCCAATTGCTGCAAAAAGTGGTCGAAAATTGGGCCTCTCGGCTGGAATTCATTCGAACCGGACGCGGTGGCCACTTACCACTAATGGCAAATCCTTATCTTTATAATAAAGCTAAATTCTTGGCCATAACATTAAATTATATACGTTTTATTTCTTCTTGAAAACCACACTTCTAAAAAAAAACATCCTGTATAATTGAAATAGTAGAATTTTGGAATGGAATCTTATTATTTGAGATTTGATAGAAACAAATGGTTATTTGGTTAAAGGAATGCATCTATTTTTCTTAGAAATGACCCAAAACCTAACAATAATAAATTATAATTTCAGCTATCACGTGCCACCACCGAACTAACTTTTCACTCTTGAAAGAAATAGACATATCTGTATAGGAGAAAAAAGACACCGAAGTAGGTGTGCCCCTTTTTGATTTTTTCTTTTGGCCAAAAATTAAATTACTACCACGAACACAAGCACAAAGTGCACAGCTAACTTACAAATTTGAGTTGTTACCCAAACACACACAGACTATTATTACCAAATTTCGTTAACTAATGCCACAATGCACCCACATAATTTATTATCCACAACACTACCAAAAACAAATGAAAAATCCAACCATGTTTTTGAAAACGAAAACGAATACCAAAAGAAAGAAAGAAAAACTAAAAAACTACAACAATTTTACTTAGCACTTTCTATCACATTATTATCACCATTACTGTTACGAGCGGTTACTACGACTAGATTTCTCGCTCGTGGTGAAGAGAAAAAATTAAGTTATTCGATATTTTTATCGTGATTTCCATGTAATTTATTACCCAAAAAATTATTTGCTGCCGTGTTGTTGTCTTACAACATACTCGAATTACAGAGCGCGAAATGAGCAAATAATTTTTGTAACTGAAGCTTATCTTTTAACCTTTTTTCATTCGGTTAATTTCACGCACTTACATAAGTAATGCAAAATTACAGTTGTTGTCCTGAGTTTCAAACTGAAATTCTGCTGTAGGGGGCGTATCAGTATGCTAAATGATTTACCTACGATTTTAATCTATTTTTAATCAAATGCAATTTTTTCACAAATTTTTCTAGCTTATCTATGTGCATGTCCGTGTATAAATTGATTAATTAAGCTAAAATTGCAAATTGCATTAAATTATATAAAATAAGTAATTGAACACTTTACTATCTATAAATATCGATCTATATATTTTGCCGCATGTTAGTAGCAGCGATGGCAGCAGCAGCAGCTGCTGCTTAATAATACAGCGTATTTTATTAATTGTAGCTGAAACTCGCTTATAATGCAAGGAAATTGATGTTAGCCTTTTATGGTAGGAACTTACTACGGAGAGCTTCATATCGCAGTTATAAATCTCTAAACTAGTAATTGGCGTTATTTTTTCTGGCTAAAACTGTTGCACGCTCAATTTGTTTCAATTTGCTTATTAATTGCGACAATATTTTTCTTTTTCGTCGATTTTCGTGTTAATCGTTACGTGTTTGTGACTGGAATGGGGGAAAAATTAGAGGCGAATATAAAAATAAAACAAAAACTCATCATTTATGCATGATCACTGATCTAGAAAAAATCTGAGTAAAGTTAACTGGTTGCAAATTAACTATAAAACACCGAAGGGTAAAACTTCTGAAGATCATCTTATGATTTGATTACAAGTATTGACAAAAAACAGGAATAATCTATATACGCATATGCATCGATCAGATGCACCACAGTAACTAGTCCTTATAAGGTATCAATCCTGCTAACACAAAAAATCACAATCATCCTTTAAAAAATCATTGAATCAAATTAAGTGGATAAAACTTCAAATGATATTGAAAAAGTCATTGATCGATAATGAAAATTAGCTTATTATGCACAGATCAGATATAATGTAGTTCAGATTACTTATAGAAAGCAAGAGTTCGACAGTTGATCTTCTATATGCTCACATATAAATCAATACACTAGAGCAAGTAATCAGCAATGAAGGACGATGAAGTGAATAACTCAAGACGAAAAGCTTGACTAATATTTACTATTCCAAACGTATTTTCAATTTCAATTTCAATATGACAAAAACACAACCAATGACTGTTGTGTGTGTGGTCCTGTTCATTTACAAAAAAAAAATTCTATTAGATACCATTATTATTTGTCGAAATTTAATTGTTGTTGGTGCACTGACTGGCTAGCTAACAAACAATGTTTTCGAAGCTTATTACCACAGCCACTACACTAAATCACTGTCTCAATTAAAGTAGAATATCACAACACATGAAGCTTAGATACCTACCAACCAAACCTCACCGATCTACCTACAACATTACGATAACACTACATTATTGCACGAAAGTTTGCTGAACTATTTATTTGTTTGTTGTTGCTGTCGACTCTCACAACTTTATAACTAACAACAGCAACTACGACAACAACAACAAAAACAACTATACTACAAAGCAATAATACAATGTTAATAAATTTTGATACTGTTACTGTTACTGTTACTGTTGCCTGCCTGCCAAACATAAACTAAAAGAAGTGGTAATTATTTTTGGTAACCCAAAGCTACATATTCATGCTACATATGTTCATGCATTGCTGCTTCGGGTTTTTATGGTACTTAGGTATTTATAGGTAAACCCTAATAAAAAAAAAATTTAAAAATAACTATTGGGTTATACTGGTACACCCACCAACACTCAGAGTTGCAAGTGTGCAGCTTTGTTTGCCATAGTTTCTGCTGCTTGCAATTAATTAGAAAAAATGAGTTTCATTTGGTGTTTATGAATGTATCAGTCTACGATGAGTATACCCTACTTACAAAATTTTGAGTATTTTAAAAGCAAGCGCTAAAGAAGCACTTACGTTACAATAATTTAATGTGCTACTGGACACTGAGTGAAACAGATCAGATTCTTGTATGGAGTTCTGATATCTGCACAAATATCTAAGATTTTTTTCCAAAATGATCCCGAACGAACGGTTAAGACTGAAGTCATCATAAAATAAACCGAGGTTCATTTTCAGGAGAGAAAAATATTAACTTCCATTTGGTGAGATGACTTAATGCCCACAGGTAAAACAAACAATGAACGAAGTGCGTATTCCTAAATTTTGTATTTCTAACCTGCTGGGTTCACATCATTCTCTATATAATTTAAATTTTATTTGTAGTCAATTTATTCTGCAGTAAAGTCGACGTTTTCGAGTTCACTACACTTTATTTTAGCGACTTCACACTTTATTTTTTCCTCCTTTTTTCAACTGTTCTGTATTTTTAATACACCTCAATTACTTTTAATCTTGATCTATAGACGATGGCTCATTAATTAACCACGCTGTCAACAGATTCGCTATACTCTAGATTTTGAGCTTTTTTGACTTAACTACCATAACAAAAGTTTAAATTCGTGTCTTGTGGTTGGATAGTTGCTGGTTACATTTGCCTGTAAACCTAAAAAAAACCAAATAACAAGCAAAAGGTTATTGTATTGATCGCTCTACATAAAATTGTTGTAGAATTATAGTAAATTACTGATTTGAATTGCATTGCATTCCATCCAGACTCAACCACCAGGTCACCAGCCAATAACTAGCAACAAATGTATAAGTACATACATACATAGTATCTAAACAGCAATTGGTCGCTTGGTTGCTTGTTGTTGACATTCACGTTTTTATGCTAAAAATTCATTTGCCATAATTTGTCACGTTTCAGCAACTAGTCGTAGTAACTAGTGCAAGCTAAGCTTTAACCCAAGTATCTGGTAAGTAGATATTTTGTGAAAATGGTTGAGGTAATCTATTGATAATCGATTGTGTGAGGTTATGACTTAGGTATGCTGTGCGACTGTTAGTGTCTGTTGTCTTTAGTTGGCGCTTTATTGTTATAGCTGCAAATTTAATGGCTTTAATATAGTGGAGGCACACGCCTCTATTAAAATGGAAAAATAGTTAACATTTCACAGTTGCCAATTGCCAGCTGCTACTGGCTTTAAAAATAGCATTTTCAAGTAAGTTGGCAGAGTTTCTGGCATGCAGGTATGCAGCAGCAATTTTTTGTGGCTTTTTAAAGTTCATTTATTTAACTTTAGCGATTCCCTTTTTTCTAGTTTATTGCAACTAACATTATGTTTTTTGTTTTTTTATGCCTTCCGGTGTTATGTCAACTAAATTTTTCTTCTCCTTTTTCCTGCACTTGCTTTTTCTCTCTTGGGTTAATTTTCTGCTGCTCCATATGTTAAATGAACTTCAAGTTATGTATTTTTCTCATTTTTCTTCATGTTTCTGCTATTGTTTCAACTGTGGTACGAGTGTATAATTTTAATTGTCATCGCCTGCGGCCGCAAAAATATTGGTAACTTGTAGCTTTTTCATTTTTACCTTTGCGTTTGTAACATTTTTAAATGTATGCATGTTCGAAATAGATTTATTTTTTATGATTTATGTTGCACGTTTATTGGAGTTTTGAAGTTCATTTGAATTGGCTAAACGTGTAGCGTAAGTAGTTATTTCTTTGTGCGCTTTGGTGCTACTGGTTTTTTCGCGCTTCACTGTTTCTTTTATTTTTTTTATTTTTTTTTATTTTGTTTTTAAATGTGTCTGTGTCTCTGTAGTAAAATATTAGTTATTACTATTATTGCTGTTTTTATTTTCAAAACGTCCTTAAAAGTAATTATCTTAACATCATTTTAATAACTTTATTTGATTGTTTTTTCCTTATATTTGTTTAAACAAGTCAGGCTTCAATTTTATTATATCTAATTAAAACTATTCAGTTAAAATTTACGTTTTCTGAATTGAATTTGCATACGCTTTTAATTTGAATGTTCGGAATGATATTTAAAATAAGGTCGTAGTAATTCATGAA
The DNA here is from genome assembly GCA_958295655.1 of Palloptera scutellata. Classification (NCBI taxonomy): domain Eukaryota; kingdom Metazoa; phylum Arthropoda; class Insecta; order Diptera; family Pallopteridae; genus Palloptera; species Palloptera scutellata. The sequence continues at coordinate 40,965,670 of OY282450.1, read as the reverse complement.
ATGCTTTGAAAATGAAATGAAAGCTCTGATTTCTATTGCTGGGGAGTTAAGCTAAGGCCAATTGAATTGATTGACCAAGAATGCAATATTTACAATCCGATCGTTTAATCGGCATGGGTATCGGCCCTAAATTATTTGATCCACTCTGAAACAACTTTACCTGATAAAAGAAAGAAAATAATAATCACTCAGACTCTAGAAATATTCTCTTGATAATTAATCGGGAATATGGGATATGTATTTCTCAATCTTTGAGATTTGATTGAAAAATCTAAAAAAAAAACAAAAACAAAAAAATATGATTTAAAACTTTTGATTTAAAAAACATACAATTATTACAATTCTACACTTTTTTCCCCGCTGTTTTTCTGTTACAGTAATGTGATCTCTTGGAATATTACAAACTACGAATCAAACTAAAAAAATATGCCATTCGCTGAATTATATTTAAAATTTCCTTGTTTTTTACATAATGCGGCGACTGTTAAATGCAAACTTTGACATTTTATTTTGAAATTTGTGTTAATAAAATTTATGGGTTTGGCTCGGTTTAGTTACTATTACTAATTTCTATTCATTCACAAATGGTGAGGCGAGGCGAAGCGTGTGGAGCGAGTGTGTGAGACCACGTTCAAAAAATTCAAATGCAATGAATGCTTCATAGCAATTGATTTGGACAAATATAAAGCGCAAAGTAGCAAAGTGCCAAATTTAATAAATAAATAACTAAACAAAAAATTAAAAAAAAAACTATTTTTTTAGCTGAGTGCCCAAAAGAAGAAAGAAAGAAGAAAAAATACATAAATATTGCAAAATACCAAAAATGAAATTGAAAATAAATTTTTAAATTAAAATTTCTTGGTTTTATTTTTTATGTATGTATATTCGGTGTGTCGCTTTTGTTGTTGTTCAAGTCAATTGTGAAATATGAATGCGGAAAATTGATACGAAAACGTGAGAGTCGCTGGGACATGAAATTTATGTTCCTACTAGTATTTAATATTACGACTACTACTTTTTTCTTGTTACACTCTTGTTTTTTTGTTTTTTGTCTTTTTGTATTTGCATAATTTATAATCGGTCTGTGTTAAAGAGCAGAGCACTGGCACAGTGATGATGAAAAATAGTAGTAAAATTGGAATAAAGTTACTGAAACTCTATTTTCTAGAGTGGCTCGATTTCTTCTGGTATACCGTAATTTCTTCCCTAATTTTCACCATACCCTTAATGTGCTCTGCTACCTTCTGCATTACTAAAAGTTAAACGTTTAATTCGAGTCTTTCTGTACTCTCATTCAATATTCTCATGAACATTTCAGGAATAAAATTTCTTAAACTCTCTTTTCTACATAGAATGGTTTCATTTCTTCTGGAATATCTTAATTTCTTTCCAAATTTCCCCAACATCGTAAATGTGCTCAGCAGCCTTTCGTGTCACTAGGAGTTAAATTTTAAATTCAAGACTCACTCTCTCTCTCTCGCTCTCTGTACTCTCATTAATAATATCATGATAATTTCAAACGGAAGGTTAAATATTTATTAATAATAATTTTCTAATCAGCGTGCATTCAAACTTAAACTTGTTTCAATTGGTATATAAATTAATTAATATATTAATTATCGAAGGCAAAAAAGCCCATAACACATATCAACAAAATTTCGGTAACCGAGACCGACTTCACTAAATTCTGTATTTTAAAGTCAAATTGGAAACACTCGTGAAAACAACAACAACAGAAAGAAAAATAATAATTATATAAAAAAAAAAATAATAAACATATGTAAAATTTATTAAAAAATTATGCGAAAATAAAAAACAATTTAGCCAACAAAAGACAAACATTAAAAAAACGCTAAAATCCCAACTGGTTTACGTGCCGCATTACCAAAAACGCTGACAGGCGACGAATTCAATGGCGTCTAAATATGGTAAAACGTTTTTGACATATAAACTCAATACGCAAGAGTCGTGTCGACGTCAGTCAGTCACATTTGTGTAAAACAACGTCGTTGTTGCTTTTGAAGAAAATTTATTGAGTTATAATTAATTATTAATTTTGGTGTAAATATATGAGGCGCAGTTAAGCTAAAGTGCCGCAGCTGCAGTTTAGATGCGATGCCGGTGCCGTTTTTTCTGTATTTTGCTAATTATGATATTTTATTTAATAATACCATGTGTATTCTTTTTTTTTTTGTCTTCTTCCAATTTGAATTAATTGCGCAAAATACAACAGATGTTCAAAAAATCTATTCATACAAGAGAATAAAAAACTAAAAAAAAAAATATATATAATATAATATATAAGTACACAAAAAGTTGATTGGATGAGCAATAAAATTTTTTATTTACTCGTATGTGGTTCATTATTATTATTTTTTATTTTAACTTAAAATCTTCTTCTTTGTAGTTTTTGGAATTTTAGCTTCAAGAAGGAATCAAATTTAAGATATTTATTCGCAGAGGTGGCAAATATTTTTTTTTGTTCTCTCTGTTTATTTTCTGGTCGCTGTGGCGTAGTGGTAATTCGTTGGACTGTTACGCAAAGTGTCCAAGGTTCGAATCTCGGCACAGGCAAAATAAAAAAAAAAAAAATTTGAAAAACTAATTTTTCTACACGGCACCACACCACCTCTTGGCAGGCAATGGCAAACCTACAAGAGTAAAAATTACTATGAAAAGCTTTTCACTTCGCCGTTCGGATTCGGCATTAAACTGTTGGTCCCTTCCATTCATGCACAAATATAACAGGCACAACATGAGAAGATGCGAAAAGCTCGGCCTAGGCCCTCCATGGGCCATTAAAAGTAAAGTAAGCTTTTTGTTTTTTGTTACAACAAATTATTTATTGAAAATTTTCAATTGAACTTTAAACTAATCTGTGCCAAAAGGCATATACTTGAAAGCAATGGAAAAAACTATAAAACAAAGGAAGACATTAATGAAGTGACTCAAGATAGAACTACACTACACATTTAATATATAGGAAATAAGTCTCAAAAAGTGTAAACTGGAGTAATGAGTAATTTTTCTTTTAATGAAAAATGTAATGTATAAAAATTACGCCGTTGCTAGATTCAATCAAAAAATACAGTTAAATATTAGGGACTCACTTATATATACTTTCTTGATTCACACATAAAATGTGTGATTAAAAAATCCTTAAACGTTCTTAAACATTAAATGGGAGTAGTATCGAAACTAATTACGCATGGGCTCGATAATAACTTCACATGTTTGATCACGAGTTTACTAAGGTCGTGGTTATGTTGGTGTTCGCTGTTCGGCGAATTATATTATTCTCTCGTGCTCGTGTAGAGGTTACATTCGAGTTCGTTACAGAGTTGCTTTTGGTCGAAATTCAGTTTTTTTATACTATTTTATGTGCAACTGTTACACCAAATTGTTATACCAAACAACTTTAAACGATTTTATCAATATGGACATTGAAATTAATAGGTACGGTAAGTATAATTGAATGGGCAATAAATTATGCAAATATAATTTTTTGGATAGACAGCCACCGGCTTGAGGTTATGGAGTATATGTACATATGTGACAAGTTCAAGGCAATAGTCGAATCAACACCATTTGCATCACTCGTGTATACAGCTAATATGTTTTATCAATGCTTTTCATACGTAGAATAACTCATTGTCACCCTGAATGCTCAGTGTACATTTCACCCAGCATATCATGTTCATTCTGAGAGTGAGTAAAAGCTCTCTTCGTGTTCAGTGCAACAACTACTCCATAGTGTTCGCCGAGCATGGATACAAACGGCCTAAGTGGCGTTTGTATCCATGTAGTGTATTGGAGATTGTGTTGGAGTGCCGAAGATCTCAATCCTCTCCCCATTCTTTTTTTTCGCCATCTTCATCAATGACCTTAGGTTATTGACAAAGTATCTCGATATACACATTTACAGATGAGAGCCCTTTTTGCTTCCTACTCCTGCTCAATCAATCGCCTTGTGGATTTTTACAAATATAGTGGAATTCAACACGCGTAAGATCCAACCTCCGACTACGAGCTACTACTGAAAAAGCACCATTTATATACTTAACAAATTACATAGGAATATTCGCAGGTTTATGCTATGTAAGTACTGCTCCCAGAGACAACTTTGTAACACTTCGTAGAAAATACACAAAAATTAACTATAAAACATTTGATAAATATTAAAAAAAAAAAAGTTTTTACGCATTCGACTAATGATTGTTACTATTCTCTGCGTGAATTACCACATTGTGACTTTTTCACAAATAAAAAAATTGTAGATTTCTTAATGTCTTGTAAGAATATAATATCACTTTATGCCATTTTTGTCGTTATTTTGCAAGGATTTGCATCTTAAAAGATTTTAAAGCAAAAATGAAAAACAAAACAAAAATTAAAGCTATTTAATTTAGAAAACTTTGAAAATTGAAATAAATGAATTGCAAAAGAAAACTATGAACTGTGTGCGTGTGATGTACTTACCTCACTGTGTGTGTGTATATGCATTTGCAAGTATTTACAAAGGGGTTTTAAATGCAGAGTAAAATTTAAGACGAGCAACATAAACGTATAACTCACACCACACACATTAAAATGTGGCAAAGTGGAAAAAAAAATTGCATAAAATCGCAAAAAAATATATTGCCTTCAGTAAATATGCAATTCCAGCAGAGAAATAGAGACAGACACTCACATGTAACTTAAAATTTGGCTGCATAGCAACAGCGAGTATGTGGCGGCTCTTCTCTACACGCGTCTAAGCTACTCTTCACTTTGTTATTTTCCTTTTTTATATATATTTTTTTTTTTTTGCTGTTTATACCTACTTTACTTGGAACTAGCAACAGCTCGTAGCAACTACTAGTAACAGATTAATATCTCTAAATTGCATATTTGTCTAACGTAATGAGACTTTTCTCGACTTTACTTAACACACACACACACACACACATATATATACACTTTACAACCACGTTTTGTTTTTGCTGGTTTTCTTTATACCACAGATGTGCATTGCAAAAATTATGTAGTAGCAAGCAAAGTAGCAATAAAACAAAAACAGAGTATAAGCTAATGCTGAAAAGTAACTTTTGTGTTACATGCGAGAAAATAGTATGTGCTTACATAAAATGCACACAAATACATTATGGGAATTTCGTGGCATTTTCATTAACAAGTTTTTTAAATTGTTGTTGGCTTACAAAAACAACACTGAACGCTCATATGAATGAGAGTGGATGTGTGTAGCAATATTAACACGCAAGTTTGAAAAATGCCCGAATCATCCACATGGAAATATCATTCATTAAAAACACAAATAAATATAAAACTATTTAATCAAGAGCAAATAAAAAATGCATTCATTGATATCATAGAAAAATGTAGGTGCTGCATGTAAGGATCTGAAAAATATCTGTTATAAAATTCATTTAAATTTATGTGTAACCTTCCTCCCTCCTAAAACAACACTTAAAATCACCTAAACTTATGGTAATTGATTTTAAAATAAATATTGAAAAATGTCCACGCAGACTGCTAAGCAAATATTAGCTTGAGCTAAGGACAAAAAATTTTACTTTTTGTCGCTGTATAACACAGTCGAGTTCAAAAAATAACTCATGAATATTTAACAAAATATATTTTGTAGGTAAAAGGTATTACAAAAAAAATATTTGTACACACGAAAAAAATCAACATATATACAGGAGAGAGCAAAAGTGAACATTGCAAAAAGTTTACACTCATTAAAATTTCGGACTTGCTGCATGTATAGCATGCATGATGAGAGAAGTATGAGCAAATATTTACACATGCGCCAACCAGCTGAAAAAAAATCCTTGTGCTTTTCAGAATATTTATGTAGTTGATATGTACTAGTATAATGTAAAAAACAAAACCAAAAAAAAAAAAAAAAATGGAAGAAGCGCAAGTAAAATAAACATGGGCACCATATGTGTGAGTATCGAGTGTCGGGGGAAAGTGGAATTTGGAGAGAGACTTGCAGAGAAAACATTGATTTTGATTTAATTAATGTTTGTGCAAATACATTTTAATTACAAAACATTCCTTGCAGATGTTTTTTCACTTTTTGTTTTTCACATGTGTCTATGTAATAAGTGAATTGCTAACGGATCAACTGGGGTTAAGTACACTGAAAACAAAGCAGAACCAAGCGAAACGTACAAATAAATGAATGAATGAATGAATTAAATACAAATGAAGAGGTCATGCATTTATGAACCAACAAATATGTCTCACACATACACCCAATACAGACACTTAAGTAGTGAATGTCGGTCTGAAAAAGAATTTTCCTATAGCTTATATTATATTGGGCATAAAGATTAAATTAGTATGGATTAAAAGCAAAACCATAAAAGTAAATAAATACAAGCACACAAAAGAAAAAGGGCAGAGAACATATCTTGCGGTAGATAGCCCTACCGAGAAAAAAGGGGAGAATGAGGTTTTTCCAAAAACTAATTGAATCTCAAACGAAATAGTTCATAATAAGTAATAGAGAAAAGAGTAGACTATCACCGAATCCGAGCAATCGAATCAGTATAAAACACAAATTGAGTGAAACTGCCCTTCTTTAATGGTAGAACAGCCTATGTCGAGCTTTTCGCACCCATTCATGATGTGTGAGTTATATTTGTACAGGAATAGACACCTACATTTTTATGCCGAATCCGGCTATGTTTATGGAGTTGTCATTGCTTGCCTTTCCTATATAAATATTTCTCACTAGTCAAAATTCGCACATACAAATGGTACAGACTTTCTAATTGCGTCATAGCAAAGAAAAATTGTAAAACATTTTTATTTTACCAGAACCTAGCCGTCATTGGGATACAGACGACTGTAGGTTTCCAAAGTTACAGTAGCTCACACAGCTCATTAGCTTTTGTAATGCCCATCAAGATACTGCTTTCTGAGGACAAGATGTAAATAAAAGATGTAAAATAATTGCACTGGTCTTAAAACTCTAATGTCTAATATCTATCGTATTTTAAGTTTTATAAACTTTGGTTCCAATAATTTTAAATTTGAATTGAAGACCAAAAGACCGTAGCTTAAGCAAATCTTGGTCCACAAAATTTCAACTAAAGCGGTCAGCCCACTTAGAGTGTTCTTCTTCTTCTTTAATAGTACAACAGCCCATGAAAGGGCAAGTCCAATCAATTTTTTACTCTGGGAGGTTTTGCCAAGATAATGCCGTGTAGAACATTGCTTATTTTCAACTTTTTAATTAGTAACCATGCGCAGCTGCAGCAGCACTCTGCGCACTTTTTTCTTCTTTTTTTTTCAAATGATCTATTATTTTCACGGAAAATGTAGTAAACAAAATGGAATGCTTAAATTTTACAGTTCATCCGTTTTGGAACAACATAATTAAGTGTGGAATTAATGATTCCTGCTGGGTAATTAGCATTTCATGCTGGGCTGTGCGAATATAAATGAAACAATAAAAACATTTATAATATAAATACATAAGATTAAGTGAGATGTTTCCAAGTAAATATCTCAGCATTAGATAGATGGATTAGAATTTAACAGAGTCAATCCATGGCGTCGAGATGTCAAATTAAATTAATAGATATCATGTTTAGCAAATACATACATGAGATTAACTAATGATAAATAAAAACAATTAAACTATTTTCACACATTCTGTCCATCTCTCTCTCGATATTATATTCCAGTTTTACACGTAATACCGGTTGCGACCTTAAGCAAATACTATGTAGCTTGAAGGCAGTATACACACAGAAAAAAAAAACCATACACACTCTTTAAAACGTAAATGTTGATTTAAAATAATATTGTAAAATTATGTAAATGATGTCGTGCCATCGTCGACAATATTGCTATATTTAAAGTAATTATCCACAGCATTGACTTTTGCCAAATATTTTTTAAGCCCGCTTAAAAATTTAATTGTCTGCAATAGCGCAAAAATAATGAGAAGAAGAGGACTCAGCAAAACACAAACAAGAATAAGATTCATAGCGATTCATAGAAGTATGAAAGAAGCGAAGCAGACACATTTGAATAGATACTTACATATGACTTCCTTTATAAATTAATTATGTGAATTTCTAAAGAAAAAATCCATTTCTAAAAAAAAACAAAGAACTACACAAGTTTCAGTTTTTAAAATTCATAACACAAATTTGCTATAAATTAGTAAAAAAAAAAAAAAAAAAAAAAATACATACATACACATATATTGCTATACAAAAAGCCGGCAATATTGTTGGCTTCATAATAAAACCAGAATATCAACAACATTCGCACACATTCATCCACACAAAGTAATAAATGTAGACAAAATGTGCAAAACAACAACAACCATTATAACGATCGCCTCACATTCATTCAATTAACTATTGACATTGTCAAGATGATGTTAACGTAAGTCATTAATAATAATACATAATATGTAGTGTACCGTGTAGTCATAGTCATGTATAGTTGTAGATTTTTTCTTATTTCTAAAATTTACAAAGCGTTACGCGTGCATTAAACACACCCAGTTTTTTCTGAGAGACAGACTAACTTATTCTTTAAGACACACACACAAACATAAATATACAAAAATACACATACCGATTAAGTATTCCAATTTTTATGCTTTATCTGTAAGTATATGAAACTACACCGCCGTGTTGTTTTTTTTTTTTTTTGCAGTGATATATCACTGAATGTCATAAGTGATTTATATTTTTAATTAAAACTTAATAATGTTGTTTGCAATTTAGACAAAACAAAAACGAAATCAATATTAAAATTAAAATGATTTAGGTAGCAGAGAAAAACTTGTTGTTACACAGTCTCAAAAAGTACAGATCACAATCCTAACCCTCACAGGGATTTTATCCTAACCCGAAAATACTCCAGAAAAACAGAACCTGAACAAAGACACTGTTTTAAAGTTACACTCCGGCGACGAGCTCTTAGTTTTAATTTGAATTTTGTCAGTGGGTTTTTATAAACTGGCTTTTATCATTTATTAACTCATGCATTATTTAAAGCATTATTATTTATATGTGCTGGAGGGAGAGCAATTATTCATAATATAAATAATAAGAATATGTTTCTAGAGACAACTTTACTTACTTACTTACTTAGCTGGCACTACAACCGATGATCGGTCTTGGCCGCCTCCACAAAGCTTCGCCAGTCACTTCTGCTATGCGCGCTGGCGCCAGTTGATAAGGCCAAGTGCAGTCAGGTTGCCCTGCACCTGGTCTTTCCAACGGAGATTAGGACGTCCCCTTCTGCGTGTTGCTCCACCGTGGTTCGAATAAAACACCCTTCTAGCCGGAGCGGAGCGCTTTCTTCCATTCGCTCAACCTGACCCAGCCAGCGAAGCCGCTGTAGTTTTATACGCTTGACTAGTAGCGGCGTACAGCTCATACAGCTCATCGTTCCATCTTATTCGATACACGTCGTCCACGCATACTGGACCGTAGATCTTACGGAGTATCTTCCTCTCGAACGCTCCTAACAGCCTCTCATCATTGATTGTCAATGTCCACGTCTCTGCGCCTTACATTAGGACGGGAAGGATGAGGGACTTATAGAGCGTTATTTTCGTCGGTCGATAGATGGTTCTACTTCTCAATTGCCTACTGAGCCCGTAGTAACACCTGTTGGCAAGAGTTAGTCTCCGCTTGATCTCAAGGCTGACATTATTGTTGGTGTTTATGCTGATCCTAGATAAACGAAATCCTTGACGACAACTTTAATAAACAAAATTTCAAAGCATCAGAACCCACGATCCACGATTCTCTTTACTTTCCATGTTCCTCAGAGACTATTGAGGGTCTAGGCCGAGCTTTTCGCGATATAAGCTTATGTAGGACTAATTTCAAGTATAAAAATATGTTTTATCCGGTATACGCGAGAAAAGAAACACAGTTATTATCGAAATACATAATTCATTATTGTCTGACAATTACTGTCTGCTACATACTAACTACAGTACCTATCTACTAAAAAAAAAAAGAGATCAATAACTTTAAAAAATGTGGTTAAACTGTTTAAACCTTTGTATTCGTAGAGCGTTCAAAATGAAATACAACAACAACAAGCATTCACATATGTAATTGTAGCTTACAAATTAATAGATACATACATACGTACTCGTATGTGTATATAATTTAATTGCAAATCGAGGCAAGTGAGTGAGTGATTTGTAGTGGATACGTACATACAGTGTAGTGCGCCAGGCAGGCAGATAGTTAGTTACAGTGTGGAGCAGAGCAGAGCACATTATGTGTATGTGGTCACAGTCAAACGCGCAATGAGCGCACACATACACAATAAAAAACAAATAAAGTATATTAAAACTAATAAATAAAATAGAAAAAAAACGAGCTTTACAAGAAAAAAAAACTTCAACTCATAATTTAGCTAGCAAGAAAATAAATAAAATAAAAACAAAAATGAAAGAAAAATCAAGAAAAACGCACTATTGGCAGTACAAAAAAAAAAAAACACCAAACTAAATGTCGAGGGCGTCCTCCTCTTGTAAAATAAAACAAAACTACTTGACAATGATGATGATGTGGTAATGGTTGATGTTTGTTGTTGGTTTGATGGAGGGTGAAACCATAATTTTTCAGTAACTGTTGCAGCACAGTTTGCCCACCAAACGATTTTTCTTTTTTGGGCTTTAATTAACTCAAGGATTTTGTTTCATTGGTTGTTGTTGCCTTATTATTACTAAAACGCAATTGTTTTAAGTTGCTGTGATTTGTTTTGTTTCTCTGAATTGGTGGTTTGAGTTTTCATTTTTATTTTTAAAAATTTTGTAATTTTTATTTTTCCAGTTGCAATGTTGTTGTTCTGGCCAATCAAATTTTCCATATACAATAAAACGAAACAACGAAACTTTGAAACAATAGACGCATAAACTACATACATAAACAACAACAATTGTTACTGTGGTATACTAAAAATACTTCAATTTTTTATTTGTATTTTGAGTATATCATGGGCATAAAATTAGTTTTGCTCAAATTAATTTTACGTTTTTCATTACTAGTTCTTTTATTATTATTTTTTTTTTACAATTTAAATTGTTTCGATGACTCATTGTTTTAATTAACGTCGAGTACTTTCCTATAAAAATTAACAACTAATTTAAATTTCAATTCGACATGGAAAAGAATTGACCTAGAAGTGGTTGCACTAGAGAACTTTCAGTTTTGATTTCATTAATTACTGTTTCTACACATAAAGCACAGAACTTTTGTACTTCACAGTTAGAGTTGGATAGCGGACATTATTTCATGGAAATTTCTATCAACATTCGTGTGCATCAGTATCGTTAGACTGTGTAGTAAGAAGGAATCGGAAGGGTTAGAATATTTACTTTACTTTACTTTTGATGGCACAACAGCCCATGGAGGGCCTAGGCCTAGCTTTTCGCATCCACTCATGTTGTGCGTGTTATATTTGTACATGAATGGAAGGGACCTACAGTTTAAAGCCGAATCCGAACGGCGAAGGAAAAGCTTTTCATAGCAATTTTTACTCTTGTAGGTTTGCCATTGCCTGACAAGAGGTGGTACCGTGTAGAAAAATTATTTTTTCTACTTTTTTTTTATTTTGCCTGTGCCGAGATTCGAACCTCGGACACTCTGCGTAGCAGTCCAACGCACTACCACTACGCCACAGCGACCACTTAGAATACTACTGTGGGCAAAAAGTAGTAAGACTTTTTAATTTAAATTTCGCGCGGAAACCCATTCATCAAAATATTATTTTTTTAAGGTTGTTATGACTGTCGGTGACATCTGTGCCAAATGTCACATCAAAATAATCATTAATGTTTAGTATACGCTTGTCTTTCTGAAGTACAAAAAGTGCATTCGGCGATTTTCACAATGAGTGAAATTATTCAACAAAGAAGTTCCATTAAATTCTGTGTGCGGAATCAAATTTCTGGTAACGAAACGTTCAGAATGTTGCAAAAGGCCTTCGGTGATAATTGTATGTCGCGAGCAAGTGTTTTTGATTGGTACAAATTGTTCAAAGATGGTCGAGAACGCGTTGACGACGAACCACGTCCAGGACGGCCATCAACATCAACATCAACTGATGATCAACACGTCAATAAAATCAAGGAATTGGTGCTCGAGAATCGACGATTAACAGTCAGAGACGTTACTGGCATCGTTGGAATATCGCAAGGATCAGTGAAAACCATTTTAAAACATCATTTGGGCCTAAGAAGAGTAAATGCACGATTGGTTCCAAAATCACTGCATTGGTTTTACGAGACCATTTTGCGAAAAATTCGACTGATATCGTTCCGCAACCATCCTATTCGCCTGACTTAGCACCGTGTGACTTTTGGCTATTTTCTAAACTCAAAAAACCGCTTCGTGGACACCGTTTTGAGTCAATTGAAGACATTAAACATGAATCGCTAAGCGCATTGAAGGCTATTCCGGAAATTGACTTTAACAACTGTTTCGAGTTGGCACAAGTGTATTGCGGCCGGGGGGGATTACTTTGAAGGGGACGAAATAGATTTGGAAGAATGAATAAAAAAATTTGAAATTATGATCAAAGTCTTACTAACTTTTGCCCACAGTAGTATAAGAATATGAAGTATTCTGGAAACTGGGGTCGGAGTCTTCGGGTCATGAATCAACTAATAACATAAAAGAGTGAAGCTAAAAGTTCGGTCTAGTTCCTCTATGGGCTGTTGAGCCATTAAAAGAAAAGAGAGAAGAAACGTTTATCCGCTAAAGAAGGAAATGCCTGGATATGTAACATAAATGTGTTCATAAACTGTCAAATAATAAGATCCCACCACCACAGCTTAACCTAAAACAGTCATCTCTCGAGAAGGTGTCTTTAAAGAAGCTCCTGATAATACATTAACTCTTTGGTTTAATTCAACTTAATTGGCAATAGTGAATATCTCGAAGGAAATAAGACCATTAGAAGTCATTTAGGTATATCACTATGTAGACGGAGAAAAGGAAATGCAATATGTCGCGCCTCTCAACACTGCATCGTTACAAATTATATTTTTGGTGATTTTTGGCTTTATATCAAACAATGTTCGATGACGAACGAGCATCAACTAAAGAATGATCATGAAATTATTTTTAAGAATTTAATGTTTAATGTCTCCATTTTTAATTTTCTAGCGAAGTCTGGCTAGCAAAGGACAGTTGGTTCAAAATATTTCCTAACCTTCTGTTTAATTAACTATAGGGGAATAATGCTTGATTGGACAAAGCTCTCGTAAAGATAACTTACCGCACAAAAGTCAACTTCTGGAACTCTATTGAACTACCAGCGGCATATTTAAGGCATTGAAGAATTTGCATTTATGACAGAGACAATTAATAATTTCCAATTTAAATACGATAACCCTTTGTTACATTTTGGAACTTCAAAGATAATTTTTAAAATATAAAAAAAAATAAAAAAATTTTAACGAAAAAAAATTCACATTCATTTTAGTTTACTGCAGGTAGAAGAAAAAGTAGAAGAAAAACTGTCTCCGAAAAAAAAATGATAAATTAATGACATGAAAATATTTGACATTGTCAACTTTAAACAAACGAAAACTAAAACCTAAACGGGGGCAGCACACACAATATTTGTAAGTAGGTACAAAAACAAAGCTAAAACGAAACGACGAGGAATACTTTTTTTTTCTTAACACTTTAATGCTTCCTTTAATAAAAACAAAAAAATATAATTCAATTTGGCTTTTGTTATAGCCGACTGTAAAAACTGGCAAAGGCATGTGTGTGTACCACCGACACATAACTGAGTTAACCCGCTTATTTTTCATCAAAAAATTAAATCTAATGAATGATAGACATAAGCGCGTTTGCTTTGCAACAATGAAGCTACAATTAAAATTCATTAAAACAAAATATATGTGAGCCAAAATAGAAATAGGTATGTAAACCACAAAAAAGAAAAAATTTAAGCCAAATTTGACCATCAACAGCAGCGACATAATTAGTTCAAATATTATATATAACAGCAACAACACAAAACTGCCTGCTGCCACAATTAAACATACTACACAATGGCGGTTGTTGTTGTTTTATCACAACAAACGCCAACGCGAGGCAACATTAGCACTAGTATACTGTACAAGAACAACAACCACACCCTCATCATCAAAACGTCACAACGTCCGTCAAATATCATCACATCACATTGCGGTGTTTGTCATTGTAGTCATATAATGTTGGTTGTTTTTTTTGTTTCTGATGCTTTTTGTTAGGCTTACTGGATGTTTGTGGTTGTTGTTGTTGCTGTATTTGTATCGCTCCGTTGACTTTGACCAACATTTGCATTTAATTTATTTGTCGCACACTACCAACAGCAGCAATACTTTTTTTTTTTCTATATTTCATGTCTCTTTCCATACAGAGTATGCGTATGTGTGTGTATGCGTATACATGCGTGTGTCTCCTCTGTTTATATATTTTCGGCAATAACAACTACAACTGTGCACCAATAACCACAACAACAATAAGTTCAGAGATAAGCGTAATAAAAAAAAGGATAAATTTTCTTTGTTTTAATCATTAAAAAAGAAAAATAAACAACAAAAACTTTGAATATGGCACAACCTTTTGTTTTTTTTTTTTTTTTTTTTGTCAAATGGTGGCAATGCTGACGGTGATGTTGGTGGTAGCAGCAGTGGCGTTGGTGTTGACGTTGGGTTGTTAAATACACACAGTGAATGCAGTCAGCTTAACACCTTTGCTATTACTGTGTTCTCACTTCTCTACCCCCCACCAACACACACTACATTCAAATCATTTCTCTTGTTGTGTTTGTTTCTTTATTTTTTGTTGGTTTAATTTTTATGTGAAAAACAAGTGAAAATTTGTTACTTTGATGTTTGACGCTTTGGCACAAAGTGAAAAATATGCAAATTATGTACTTGAATGTGTATGTAAAGCCAAAATGGAAAAATAATAATAATAACAGCCAGCCAGAAAACCAGAAGAGAAGGAAAAACAACAGAAACTACAATAACAAAAATAAAGAGAAGTACAAAAAACACAGTGAGTGAGTAGTAGTGGTCATTGTGTGGTGGTGGTGTTGCCAATCCAAGCATAACCATGTTAAGTGATATTTATACGCTTTGAAGATTTGAATTAAGATAAGCGCTCAGTAGCTGGGTTCTGCAAGGTTCAGTTCCAGCGATGTAGAAAGGGGAGGGGAGCGAACAACAAACGAAATAATACTGTACAATTAAAAGAGAATTGCGGTTGAAACTTAATTTGGGAAAATAGAAAATTGAATACTTTTCCGGTTTTTTGTTCTCGAGAATTCTAGGAAATATCTTACACTAGTATGTATGTATACTGTTTGTGTATTTCTTGTATTCAATAAATAATGAAAACAAGGATGTGAAAGAAAATTACATTGTTTCGATTGGTTTTTGAAATAGAAATTATGTAAATTTAGGGTTTACTCCGAATAGAGAAGCGAACAGAGAATATTCTCACAGAAGATATCGCAGGCTGTGAAATGAGTAATGGACGAAGACAAAGAGGTAATAAATTTTAAACTATCAATGGCCCATCACTGCTCTACTCACACCAGGGTTACCGACTATGTCAAAGGTCAGACTCGGAGTTTACAATTGAACATTATTTTTACTGTTTTTAAGTTCTTTTGCCGAAACTGAAATATCTTGAAGCATATTTTTGGTAAACAATTTTAATACGTCCACATACGTTTTTATTGAAATAAAATAAAATATTGCAATATTAAAAAAAATCACAGTTGGGTTTTCCAACAAAAGTAACAAAAGTTTTTCTGAATTAATTGACATAAATACGTTAGCCAAGATCGACATGAAAATTCCTAGAAAAAATCAAATAAAGCCGAAGACCGAAAATGAAAAATTTCCAGAGACTTTGGTGGAAAACACATCAGTTTGGTAACCCTAATTAACAACCACTTGCTGTATCTCGTTCTCATTCGTTTGCTCAACGTCGTTCATCATCTGATTTACATGCGAGAAAACTAATTTTCGAATATAATTATCCTTTTCATGTAAACTAAATCGTTGACGTAAAGTAAACGAATAGACGGCAGCAATCGAAATACATAAACTGACCGTACATGAATGAAACTTGTGAGAAAAAAAAGATTTGTGTGAAATTTTTGATCCATGTAGTTTTTCCAGGCATTGTGATTTAATGAATGATAAGTCCAGGTTCATGCTTGGACCCATTTTGACAAAAACTTAAAGGATTTTAAGAATCTGTGTACACTGAAGAAGTTATATCTATCATTCGTTAGATCTAATATAGAATACTGTATAGAATACTGTACTGAATACTGAGTTACCACTGCGTGCGATGTATTGATATGCCGCCTGCTTAAAAACGTAGATGTCTTTTACTGAGCTTGAAAATCTTTACTCTTCGACAGAAATGCCCTTCAGTAATGTTTATAAGGACCATAATTACCATATTAACTGATCTTCAGTCAATTCAATATGTATTGATTTGGATTTATATACTTATTATTACAAAGCTAAACGAAACGACGAGGAATGAAATACTGTTTTTTTTCTTAACACTTTAATGCTTCCCATTCGTTTATTAAGCTCACAAGTGAAAACCTAGAAATTTTATATAGTAACACATTTGCTTCACAATGTGAATATGTCATCTGTCAAATTTGAACCAATGGTTAGTCAGTCATTTGTAAAACTTTGCGCTGGATAGGTAGCATACCAGTAACACACAAAATTTCACTTAACACATTTGTGACCTTAATTCTTTTAGTTTTAAAAATTGACTCACTCTTTTTTTCTACGATTCTACTTTTTTACTTTTGAAATTGAAATCTTCTAAAAACCTTGACGTTTTCCTCTTACGTATTCTAATAACCTTGAGACATTATCGACAAAGACTATTTCCCATTAAAATCTTTTTAATTAAAATTATCACTAATCATCAGAATAATAAACACACAAAATACTTTAACATAAAATTTAAGATTTTATGACTAATTTTTATAATAATTTTTAGGAAAAACATATAAGTTTCAAATAAACTATAACTTCTAATAACAAAATCAAGCAAACAAATGTTCAGTTCAAAATGTTGGATTTTATTTTATTTTTTCCCCCCAATCAGTCAGTGCATTATCAAATTTATAAATTGTATGTATGTAGTTATGTGTGAATGTAGAAAGAAATATTGAAAAAAAAAAAAAAATAATCAAAACGCTAAGATTTTTAATGCAATCATCATCAACAGTTTATAAATTCAATGCAAACAAATAAATTATTAATTGTACTTAAGTAAAAATAGAAGATGATGTATGTATTCTTTAATGTTTTTAAATTGTTGTGTTTTATGTGTGTGTACATTTTGAAATGAATTTTTTTTTTCTTTTTGTTTTGTTTTTGATAAATTAATTTTTTTTCGCGTATCAATTTTTCTTACGCATTAGCGTACGCTCGTTTCCAATGTGTTTTTGATCTCAGAGAAACGGTCCGTCTTTCACTCATACATCCATCCATCCATCCCATATGTCGGACTACTTATGTTGAGATTTACTTGGAGAAATTATATACATAAGTACGTACATACATTTCATAATCTATACATTACACATTTTTTGCAAAGCATGTATTTTCTTACTGTTAAGTGTGTAAATTCTCCACATTTACTGTAGTATTTTCACACAATTTTCAACTAATTTCTTGCTGTGCATCTTTTTATTTAATTATTACTTTTTCCCTATATCGTATTTAAATCTCTTTGTTTTTGTATTTTTTGTTGTTGTATTATTATTAGTAGTTTAATTTTTACTAATGAGGCGAGCCTAAACGTTTTAGTGTTTCTCGTTACACATTTTTTATTTATTGTTTTTTTTTTTGCAGCTTGTTAATAATTATGAAAAATGAGTTACTTGTAAGAAAAAATAATATACATACATATGTAATAAATCTTGTAATAATATTTTGTAGTGCGTAAAGGCGCCTCCTTCAAAGACTGAAGGTGTGTTCAGAAGTGTCATAAATATTTTACAGTCAGTCAATCAGTTACACATACACACACACACAAACAAACATAGTCAATTAAGCCGTTATATATGACTGAGAATGAGAACTTTTCGAGGTAATTAAGCGTAATTATTTGTGATTTGTGAAAGTATAAGAAAATTGACGCAAGTAGCTATAGCTCGTATGTACCATATGTACATACATATAATCTAAAATAACTAACTATAAAAAATCAATATAAATTTAGAAACATTTTAATTTTAATTAACTTTATAACTATGTATGTATGTACGAGTACTTATTTGTAGTGTACATACATATGTATGTATGTAATTATTTTCGTTCTGCCAGCACAATTTTTTTTCGTGCTCATCATTTTGTGTTTTACTTTCATGTGATCCATAAAAAGAGTGTATGCGCTATTTTTTATTCTTCCGCTTTTATCTTAAATTGAACGCCCTTGTATGCCATTTTTACTTTTTTTCTACTACAAATTCAACTTCTTCTACATATTATTTATCTGCTGTTGTATAAATTAAATAGGTTGTCGGAATATTTACGCATACCTGCATACATATACAATATACAATACTTATACTACATATACATATATTATTTTTATAGAAATGTTTATGTACATACATGTGATCATACTTTTATAAATCTTAAATTCATTTTTTTTCTTTTTTGCTTTCGCTGGCTAATTTATTTAATTTTTACTTTTCTTTATTCGTAGATTTAAAAAAAATTAACTTATCATTTTTCTTTGTCCAAAGAGATACAATGTGGAGCATCCATCCATCCAAACCAGCATTAATGCAATTAATTGATAAATTTGTGGGCTGCTGACGTTTGAGTTAAAGTATATAAATTTTTTTTTCTATGTAAAACAGATGTTGTTTTGTTTTATGTTTTAATTGAAAGGTGTACTGATAAAAAAGTTAATATAAAGAATTTCTAGCCTATCTGCCGTCTTTTTTGAGAGCTCAATTTGTATGGTTGGTTGCAGCCATTAGCAGCTGCCATTCATACTCTGTTTATGGTCACTCGATGTAGGTTATTCTTAATAGGTACTGATGAGTCAAAGTTTTTACATTAATATTTTTAATCAAGTATCTATAAGTATGTAGAAAAGTAGGTACTTTTTCCATTGCTGCGGTTTACAACTTGGGGCTATCACAATCGATTTAAATGCATTCATACTGAAATGTAATGAAACCGCAATTACATCATCATCGCCATAGATTTTCTACACCACCCACTTTCAATGTTTTGCATACAATCGTTTCTATACTGTAAATTGTTAATTATTGTTGTGCCTTTTCCAATAATTTTTATATTTACCACCTGGTATTTTTCATTGTTTTTTTATCTTTAAACTTTCCTATGGAATGATGTTGAATGCATTTAATTTACTTTAGACAAAAGCCAGTTTACTTATAAGGCAATTAAAACAGTAAACAAACTTAAAACAAAAACAAAAACAAAAACCAAGCAATATCTAGATATATTGAATATACTATTTATCTTACTAAGTAAGATAATAAATTGCCATAATTAAGTACATACATATGTAGATATATACATTAATGAAAAATGTCGCTGTTGACGGTTTTTCACATTAAAAAAAATGATGTAATCTTGAAATGAATTGTTTCTAGAACAAAACCACATTAAAATACTGTAATTTTTCTTCTATTTTTAGAAAAACAAAACTTTTTCAGCAGTAGGACTACATCAAGTAAATGTGAATTAACATCTATACTATATTTATATATATACATATATAACATTATATACTATATTTACAATGTGAAAAATTTATATGGTTACAAGTATTTCCAAAAGAAATATAAAAAGCTTAGTTTCCATCACTTAAGAAAACGCTCAAGAAAAAAAAAGCTTGTTCCTTAAGATAAGAAAAAGGTGCAAAATTATACAACCTTGCGCGGAAAACGATGGAAATACAAAAAAAATCAAAACAAAAAAATGAAAAGCTGTAAAATGTTTTTTCTTTTCCCCTCTTAAATTTTCTTCAAACAAAATTTAATTATATATATTTTTACGTTAATGGATCGATTTAACTAGATTTAAGTGAATTTTGTAATTTTGTAAAAAGTTGTGCATTTATTGTAAATAAATAAAGTTATTATTATTAATAAATGATCGGCTGGCCAATCTCTGAATCCATTGGTGAACAATTTTCAAATATTTCAACTCTTGCAGAAGAAATTTAATAAGGACTGTGACTCCTGGAATAACAGCTGTTATTCCAAATTCCAAATTAAATTTCAAAACGACTTTCTAAATTTTTTTTGCCGTGTATAAAAATTGTCTTGTGTCTCGCACTATCAATTACGGCACGGCGACCAACTGCGCTAGGCTAATTTGGATGACTTACGTGTAAGAAAAATAATGAAGAAAAATATTTAATTAATGAAATAATCAATGTTAAAAAATAATCTAAGAAAGAAGAACATATTAAATAAAATAAATTTAAAAATTTGTAGTCCCGTGTTCAGAGTTCCGACTTTTCAAGGTAAAATTTTTAATGATAAGTTTAAATAAATACAATAAACAAATTAAAAATGTACCAGAAGTCTCGGCGCCGCAATTGAAAGTATAAATGGTGGGTAACACTGATGATCAGCTGTTCATTCAACGAACAGAAAGATTGAAATTTTGGTTGTCTGGTAAAAGTCCTACATTTTTTTTTACTGTCAAGGCGAACCTGAAAAACGCCCATATTTTTAACTACGTATGTCGAGGCGAGGTTCCCTTTGCATCTGGCAACCCTAGATGGAATTGAACTTCTTGTTGTTCAGATATTTGACCCAATGTTCGTCGCCTTTTTTCTTTCTGGAGACCATTTTTCAATATTTTCCTCTGGTTTGTATTTCTCGATGCTTGATAACTCATGAATAATAGAATGAGCCTATTTTTATACGTTTTCATTTTTATGCAAAGCAGTTTCCATCTTCGTTCTGGAAACTAACAAATTGGCTTCTCTTTTATGTAATCGTAAACAATAATCACACTATAGTTTGAGTACATATGGAGTGTTCAATGTAGGCGGCTCGCCAAATGTTGAGAAATTTATTGCGTTCTCTTCTAATTTATCAACTACTCACCACCATTCGATTGTCTGAATGCCTGACTGACTGACTACGAAACGATGACGTTTTCTAAAATAATTTGCCGTGGTAATTGAATTTATGTATGCAATTAAAATGCAACTAAGTATTTGAAAATAATATAAAAACGATTGCGAAAGCGAATATATCAGTACTCAACTCGTAATTACATAAATTAGTTTCAATTTTATAATAATAATAAAAGAAAAATAACGAAATGAAATGCGAAAAGCGAACAACAACAATATAGAAATACATACCACACCTACTCCAAACTGTAATTTTCATTAAGCGGTGCGAGGCTTTCTTTATTAAATAAAAACGCAAACCAGGCAATATAAAAATATGTAGATATAAAAAAAGTATGAATGCTTATAGTAAAATAATAGTAATACAAGCAGCAACAATAATAGCCAGCAATGAGCAACGAGCAACAAGAAAAGTGAAAAAGGTTCAACCGCATTTTACATACATATTTGTTGTTTCTGTTACTACATAATTTGTTAAATACTATATGCTCATTTGTTTGGATGCTATCATCATCAACAGCAACAGCAACAGCAACAATGATGCAAAAATTGCATGTAGTAATGTTGCAAAAAGGCAAAAGGAACAATGAAATTTACTTAAGCGTGCCTCATGCAACTCTCTAGCAGCAAATAGCAACAGCAGAAACGAACAAAAAAAAAAACAAAATAAACAAAACTATGAGTAAACAACAAGAGCAACAACAACAGCAATTATAGAAGCAACAAAACCGCCACAGAAATCTTGCCGCCGGTCGTCGTCCGGTGTTGGCGTACCTTATCTATGTAACGTTGGTCGTTGTTGTTGTTGTTGACGACTATTTTCTACAAACATACATGCATGTGTTCGTTTTTTTTTGTCTTTGTTTTTTTGTTTCTTCTCCTAAATATAGCGCCGCGCGCAACTTTTAAATTGTTTTGCGCGCCAAATGTAAACGCGGAGCGTCAACTGCAAGCACAGTAGCTCACGTTGTTAGCTGATGTGTAAGAGTATTAGGAACAAAAAATCTACAACTACACATATGTAGTAGCTGTGGTAGTAGTAGTAGTGATGATAGTTGCAATAGTAAAATGTAGTTAAGAAATTATTGCACATGTCTCTCTCTCTCTCTCTCTTTCTAATTTAATCGCCAACTCATACTGTTGGGGTGGCACTGGTGGCAGCAACTATTTAAACAAGTAATTCATAGGACGAGTATCTCATCATCATCATCACACTGCTGCTGCTACTGTTGTGGTTGTTGTTGTTGCTCGCTATACATGAGTGTGGCTGTGTGTGCGCGTGTTTCTGCATTGAAACTGAAATCACTTTCTATTTCATCATTTCATATTATCGCGTACATTCATCTTCGTTCGTTGTATAGAAAATAATTAGTTGCAGCAGCAACAACAACAACATCAGCAATCATTTCACATAAACTCACATAATGTGAGCAAATGAATGAGCGTACGTGAGCGAGCGCTTATATTTCGGTTGAATCGCAAATTGTTAGAATGAAAGAAACTTGAATTGAATTTCATAGAAAAGTTAAATGAACGTTTAAAACTGCAATTTTAATAAATCGAATTAAAATCTTAAAGTAGCATAGACATGAAAATGCATTGAAAATATATATATGTATGTAGGAGAAGTGGCGGTTAGGAGGCAGACTACAAAGCGACAAACTTAAAAGTATCTGCAGATTAAACATAGTAGTTTCCTTACATCTAAATGCACAAAGGATAGGAAAATTTACATATTGTATGGAGAAATCCAACAACAGTGTACCATATTTGTACTCATGAATATTTATGTGCTAATGAATGGAATTTTTTTCCAATCGTTGTATCTGATAAGTAGCCTAATTGATCCTAGTGACACCATGCGAGACTATGGAACTGAGGAGTCCCGGATTCAATTCTAATCTTTCTTTCCTAATCAACACAATTTCATTTATAGTTTTATCATCTTAACATGATGCTTTTGGCAGGTTTGGCCTGTTTTTCGGAAGCTCAGACCTGCTCAGATAAGCAGGTTGCTTATTGATTTTTGCAAAATAAAACAAAAAAATTTATGTTTCCATAAAAAAAAAATTCTATCTGAACTTTTCAATAATTTTAAATATTAAAAACAGAATAATAACTAATTGCTTTCTGTAACTTTAGGTTGAACATATTGAAATATGACGTCTCAGATCCTTTCTAATCAATATCAAAAACACAAAATTCATAGATCAAAATAAATCACCCTCAAGACCTTATATAGTCTAGTGTGCATAGCATTAGACTTGCACCAGGGGAGTTGTGTGTTCGATTCTCTTTATGGTCTGACGATATCAAGTGAGCGAGAATTGCACCTTCTTCGTAGGCAATGGCAAAACTATCAAGTAATAATAAGTTGTCACTCAGCCTTTCGGAACTGGCATTAGGTCCAACTACGTGATATCATAATGGGCCATTCTGGCCCCTGAGTCAGTGGCACACACTACTTAAACTAACGAACTAAAACCTTAGAATAGAGTCTACAAAGTAAGAAAATTAATTCAACCAAATTTAAAAAACTGCTTTCAATTTATTCAAAGTGTGTGACATCACTGTGGTCGCTGTGGCGTAGTGGTAATGTGTTGGACTGCTACTCAGAGTGTCCGAGGTTCGAATCTCGGCACAGGAAAACACAAAACAAAAAATAAGTAATAAGTGCCATTAAAAGTAAAGTAAAGTGTGACTTAACTTACTTGACTTTTAATGGCACAACAGCCCATGGAGGGCCTAGGCCGAGCTTTTCGCATCCACTCATGTTGTGCGTGTTATATTTGTACATGAATGGAAGGGACCTACAGTTTAATGCCGAATCTGAACGGCGAAGTGAATAGCTTTTCATAGCAATTTTTACTCTTGTAGGTTTGCCATTGCCTGCCAAGAGGTGGTGCCGTGTAGAAAAATTATTTTTTCTACTTTCTGATTTTGCCTGTGCCGAGATTTGAACCCCGGACACTCTGCGCAGCAGTCCAACGTGTTACCACTACGCCACAGCGACCACAGTCAAGTGTGACATATCACATGAAAAAAAACGAATGAATTATTAGAAACAAATAATAAAATTTTCCCCGAAATATTAAAGTAAATATTAATAAAAACAAAAGGATCTCAATTTGGCAATATAAGAAAAAAACTGTATGTTCTCACGGTTTTATTCATGCAAAATATAGAAATTTTGCCGAAAAAAAAAAAAAATTAAAATAAGCAACACAAAAAAATCAAACACGCGCGCACAATTTTAATTTTTAACTTATTATTGTTGTTTTTGTTATTATGAGACGTATACGTGCCAAGATCAGTGTAGTACTCGTAGATATTATATACTTTATATTCCTATTAATATGCAGTTAATTGTTATGCCTTACAGAGAGCGTAATAAATGCATGATAAAAATATTAAATTTTAAATACATAAATATGGTAAATACAAGTGATAGACAACAAGAAAAAAAATTACTAACAACGAAATTGCAGATAATTATCAACAAAAAGTAAAAATTCACCTACTGAAATACAAAACAAATGTGTATGGTACACAAAAAGTGACACACAAAGATACAAATAAAATCACCGGCACGTTGCGGTTAACCAGAAACAAACCGCACCCAGAAATATGTCAAAGATCAACTGACAAAACTGAAATACACACACATACTACGAAACTGAATAAAAACATTATGTATTATAAATAATAATAAGTAAATAATGTAGGTACATATGTAAAAGAGAGAATCAACTAAAAATTAAAATGATGATGAAAATATAAATACAAACAAAAAACAAAGCGTAAGAGGCAAGTGAATAACAATTAAAATTGGTAAAAACAAAAAAGAAAAATCGCATATAGGAAGAAGAAATAATAATAATAAATAAATTAAATCTCGTACACATGAATTTTGTACTTTTGTATTTTGTAATTTTTTATTCGATTGATAACCTACATATTTATTTAATGTACAATATAGATATGTGATCAATTCCGAAAACGAAAACAGAAAAATAGCAAGAAATGAAGTAAAAATTATTTATATTTTTAAAACACTCTTATAAAAATAAAAATAATAATCAACTTAAAGCGTGAAAAAAATTAAATACAAATTCATTTACGTGCAACGAATAGAAAAAATAAAAAACAATACAAATCCAAAAAAAAAAAACCTATTTGAAATTATCAAAAAACAATTGTAGACTTTTGTGAATATAATGATACTTAAATTGAAAATAAAATACAACAAAAAGTTACAACAACACTAACAAAAAAAAGCACACAATGTGCACAGAAATGGCGCAGAAAACAGAAAAAATCACACGAATTGCAGGTGCGGCCAAAAACCAAAAATTGCATTTATGTGATGAACTCGTACAATTTTTATGGTTGATATTTTTAAGATTACACAAAAAAATAAAAACAAAAAATAAACAGAAACAATTTCCAAAAAAAAAAAAAAACACATACACAAAACTAAAATAAATAAATAAATGAATGAGTGTATGGAAAAAAATTAATAATGAATCAAAAAAAAAAACAGAAACCATCAAAATGCACGGCCACAACCACACCTCATTCAAATAAATAAATAAATAAACCAGCGAGCGCTGCCCGCATAATCTCGATGCAACGCGATCTCAACTGAGAGATGAACACCCAGAGGCAGAACCCGAATATGGTAAAAAAATTAATGAGTTACGTTATTTTTGGCCAAGATATTGATGCAGATCAAAAAGTTGTGATAAAATGTTGCGAGAAGAGTAAATTGTTTTGGCTATAAAAAAAGCTAAGCAGCAGCACTCAGCTGGCCGTACTTGAGCCGAGTTTAAATGAAACTCGGCGGTAATTGAAAAAGCGCCAGAACTGGTGTGTTTTTATTGCTGTGCTGTTGTTGCATGAGCGTGAAATTTATTTGTAAAATCGAATTAATTGAAATTGCGCCTAGCTACATTTGTAAATGTCGGAATGAAAGAGGTAGAAACAAATTAGTGTGGGAAATTTTACTGAAAATTACTTTTAAATTATGTGCTACTAATAGTTCCAATTTAAGTACCTAGTAAAAACAAAAAAAAAAACATAGAAATACTTATGTATAATCCAGATTAACGATTCCGATAAGAAACAACAACGCTAGCCCTTTTTTACTATAAATCACATTTAAAGTGACACAAATATACGAACAAAACAAACATACATTGAATCAAACAAGCTTTGTCACGCCCACAACTTTTGTACTGAGTTTATGTCCTGAGTATGAGTATGGTAAAACTATTATTTACAAAATTTATTGATTCAATTATAAATACAAATTTTATTCATCGGGACCGGAAACATAATCCGGGAATATAGTTTACAAAATACAGCTAGCCTTCACCAATATGCAAATATTGTAAAACATTTTAACAAAAACTTGACCAAATTTTGAGTAAATATTGAAATAAATTATATCAAATTTTTAACAATTTTGGCCAAGTTTTAATCAAATAGTGACCAAATTTATACTAAAATTTTACCAAATCCTTACAAAATTTTGAGCAAATAAATATTCACGAAATTTCAATCAACTTTGATCAAATTTAACCCGATTTTGACAAAATTTTTACCAAATATTTATTTATTAAACTTTGACCAAAAATAAGTGTTGATTACTCAAACTTGATATATTTCATCCCAATTTGGAAAAAGTTTTCCCAAAAGTAATAACTGGTTAATATTTCTGCACGTGCCATCTTTCAAATTTTTTTTTTTTTTAAATCATGCCCTAGGTTTCAATTTTGTTTCAAAACGGTAAATAAATTTATGAAAAACTCTTCACCCTAGACAACACAGCCACCGACTGGGTTGATGCAAAGGTCCTCACATAGTTTTCTGACTACAGTATTTTGTACAATAAAACATGGAAAATAGGAACATTTCAACAGAAATTAAATTGTA
Organism: Palloptera scutellata; assembly: GCA_958295655.1. Classification (NCBI taxonomy): domain Eukaryota; kingdom Metazoa; phylum Arthropoda; class Insecta; order Diptera; family Pallopteridae; genus Palloptera; species Palloptera scutellata. The sequence goes on along the minus strand of OY282450.1, from coordinate 40,938,533 downwards.
TTCCGAAATTAGGCTTTTCTGTTCAAAAAATTCGTTTCCAGGGTCAATACTACTTCTCGTAAGGTTCGATCTCGGGTAATTGTCAGTTTGCTTTTCCTCACTTTACGGTTGTGACTTTTTTCTCTTTTACTAATTGCCTTTATTGAAAATTAAACCTAGTGCCCATATTTAAACCATTCATACTATATAATCGTTTTGATGCTCACTATTCAAAAAATTCTGACAGAACCAGAACCTTGAAAAATAGTTATTTACTTAGGACAGCTGTGAATGAGTCGTTTTTTTTTATTCGTTCTAGAAGATAATAATAAAAATGGCGCTATAAATTTTAACCTTGGCCTCAGCGACGAAAAATTGCAATATTGCCGCTATATAGCAAGTTCATATCTCTTATTTTTGCCCAACAGCCACTGTTATAGTAGCAACAGCAGCATCAGCAGCAAGTATGCAATAAAGGAATCAATAAACTATAAATACTCAAGTACATCAAGTTCTAGACTAGTATTACAACAACCATACACAATTTCCATGCCCGCGCTCCTGACTTTGAGTGTTGTGTATGTACATGAAATGAAATGAAATACGCGATTTCACTGTCAGAGAACAGCAATAAAGTCAACAGCATCACAACTGATAAAAGTCCTTGATGGTGCAAGCAATGGTGGTGTCGCTGCTGCAGCTACTTCTGATGATCGCAATAGTTAGCATAGCACAAGCAGCAACGTATATGCACAAGCATACTTGCAACTTAATAACGTTTAAAATCGTTCAATTCTTTCTGCCACATTGTTATACTCGTACTTGAAGTAGAACTGGCTTTATAAGTTCATAAATATTAAATCATGATAATTTTTTGAATACGCGATTGCGTTGAAGATTTAAAAAAAAAAAAAAATATATTTGTATATTGACAGGCAACAGAATTGTATTGCTTATTTATTTTCAATGGATAAACAAAAATAAACTACTGACATCTGGAATACATAAGAACTTACAAAATTCAGTTATTGTTGAACAACAACAATAATGTTGTTGCTACTGCATGCATGCATTTGCATTGTTTGATTTTCCTTCAAGCTCTGATTTGTATTAAAAAGTTGTGGCTGTTGCAGATAATCAAATTGCTGTCGTACTTATTGCTGCTATTTACGAGTATTGTAAATATCTCAAATTATAGAAAAGTCAGCTTTTTTCTTCTACATACGATCTTGACATTCCTTTTTGAAAAATCGTGTTATTACAATTTTTTCTTTTGTTGCTACAAATTTACTTTTTATTTTGTCTCTATTACTATTTTGCGTTGATTATTGCGTGCTTCTACTATATCGTATTCCTCTAGTTGTTGTTTCTCTTGCATACTCTCTTTAGTATAAGTATGTATATTAATGTGTGTGGCTGTGCGCTTACTACAGCCAGCAACAATTTCAATAAATTGAAGCGTAAACTTTTTGCTTTTTCGCCCAAGTTTCTTTTTTTTCAATGAATCTGTCCTTGGAAAAGTGCATTGCCAGTGTTTCACTCGCTGCCTGCCTGCCTGCTGACTGACTAGCTGACTTACTTGTCTGGTTGACTGCCTGCTTGCTTCTTCTACTGCTTTGTTGCTTCTACAATTGCTGTTGCCGTTGCCGCTACTATTTCGCTTTATACTACTTACATATTTAATCGACTACTATTTTTTTTTTCTCTTTGGCTTGCAACTATTTAAGTTTGCACTTAGCTTGCCTCAGATTATATGCCTATATTTTTATTTGTTTGTTTGTTTTTTAGTGGCTTGTTATTACTTGCTGCTTTATATTGTGTGCACAAACTTGAGTATATAAAAGTCACCTACATGTACATACATAAATATGAAAATCAAATGGAGTTTGAATCACTTTAGCCAAGTGATTGTGGCGCCTAATCAATTTCTAACTTAATAAAATATGGATACAATATTCCATTCATGTACAAATATAACACGCACAACATGAGTGGATGCGAAAAAGCTCGGCCTAGGCCCTCCATGGGCTGTTGTGCCATTAAAAGTAAAAAAGTACAATATTATCACTTGTGGCATCTTTGGTTTTCTGATAAACGCTTACTGTATTTTGTCCCTTTCTTAACAGTTCCCCTAAGAGCAAAACACTGTCGCTACTTTAGTGCTGACTTTGACCTTCAAAATTCTCTAGATAGAAATGCCCAGCGAGTTTTGCATTTGGTAGCCATTAAGTCGAGGAAATTAAGTGCGGAACGTTGTTTATGGGCCATTTTTAGTTCACGCGAGCTGTATGAGATGGTACTGCGTACTTTTGGAATGTCCAACGTCTGCTATCAAAATGTTGAATTGCCCAGAACTTCAGTTCTTCTTCTAAGACACTTTCACGATTTACATATGTACGGCATGATTTATTTTAACCATTCCTGGTGACTATCAAAAGTTCTACGTTTTCGTATGATCTCTCTGTCAAGTAATTTCGATCATTTTGTTTTAAACTGTAGGACCAACCATGTGGTATCATAATGGGCCATTTAGACCTGTGTCCCTGGATAGCCATTAAAACCAAACACAGTACAAAAAAGTACTGTACGGTTGGTAAACTTTACTATAACCAGGAGATATAAATAGCTATTATTTTCCAAAGCGTTCTCTCTTCTCTCTGTCTTTTTCTCTCTTTCAGTGTTTTAATTCTCATTACTTAAGCAAGCGGATTTCTGAGCCCTTCTCTGTATAAAATATACATTTTTTAAATGCAATTCATGTTTGAAAAAATGTATTTCCACTACCTCAAATCAAAAAGGTTGACTTTAAATATTCCAAAGACTGCAATGCATTTATAAATATTTTGAAGCAATTATTGATTTATTAAAAAAAGTGCTCAATCTTATCTTAAACAAACCTATTCCTTTCATATTACCTACACCACAGTCATCAATATATGAATGTGCATATTTGCTTTGAGTTATCAGCTTCACATATTTATTTTCTAGCAGCAAATATTGACTTGAGGGAAATAATAATAAAATTGCGATTATGCATTTTTTCTTATTTAAATAACAGTTTTTTTTTTTTTTTTTTTTTTTTATTAATCTTTGCTTTTACCACTGCGTAAAAAAGAAATAATACGGGATGCGATGGCAGCAACCACAGTACGTAAAAGTACGCACAATCGATAGATTATGTGTTTAATATTTCTTCTTGTTTTTGCGTTCCCAACAAATAAAAAACTTTTGTGGACATTTATGATGAGCATGTAATTAAGAAAGTAAATACTTCGAAAGTATCAAAGAAAAGACAAAAAAAAAATTAAATACTGTCGATTATAATGATTATAGTGAAGCCAAGGCGACTTGAGAGTTCAGTAAGCAGATATATTTGCAGCGTGTCCAATAAACTGCAATTTTTATGATTATCGAGTGGCTGATATGTTTTTTAGGGTTCAAGGAAACTTTTCCATTCAAAAATCAAATCGAAGAAATCTCATTCGATGTGGTTGTCGCTGTCATGCATCGTCGATATCGTCCATGATTAAAGCTTTAACAAGCGTCGATACTTGGTATGGAAGATAGTTGATTCTTGTACCTAAGTATACTATGTAAAGTGATCGATATAGTTTTGGATTTAAAAACATTACTCTATTTTTAGAAATTATCTGCTGTAGAGGAGTAAGTAATCGATACAAGAAATAATCTTGAAACAAAAAATTATGGTGAAAAATATTAATATACTTTGTAGAACGAGTAGGCACTTGAAACAAAAAAGAGCTACAAAAATAGTGTCGTGTCAAATTAAAAAATTGCACTGACTAAGTCTAATTGGGACGACAAATACTCAAATACAAAAGTACTCGTAAGTATACTCAGTATCCGATTCCTTACCATCATCACTGGCCTAAAAAACACAGCTGTTGCACGAACATATGTACATAACTGCGTCTGACTGTCTGTCTGCCTAAACACAAATCATGTAAATACTTTCGAGTGTGAAGTAAACGCAAATATTATTTTTTATTATTTATAATTTTTCTCTTTAATTAAACTTTAACAAATATAATATTTACGCTTAAAACTTCGAGTAAGAGTTTACTGTATTTTTTGTTTTTGTGATTGTGTATTTATTCATACGTAAGATATACATATAAGTATATGTATTTCTGTATGTCTGATGTGCTTGCGCTTACGATGGCTTGAGTTGTGGTTATGAACGTATGCGCGATTGTGATTTTGACTGACGATTGTCGATTGACGACGCTTCGAAAAGAAAGAGGCTCTTTTATATTTCCAGATATATACAAGTATGAAATATTACTTGAAAGCCGATTATTTACTTTTAATACATACATATGTGCTCCCTGTGTGTTTGTTGTTGCTTTTTTTTATTTTTATACTTTTTATTTATACCCGATACATACAAAGCTTTTCTTTGTTGGAGCACTCACTCATTTGCTCATTCGCCACTCATCATATCATGGAGACGCTTCGCTTCAATGTTCATCGTCGACCCTCGAGTAAATGCTATTTTTATATATTTAATGAAACAACAAATTTAACTTTTAAACGAATTTTTTATGTTTGTTTGCAATTTTTATGTAATTGTTGTATGTTATTTATTGCGTTGAAATTGCAAAATAAAAATGAAAAAAAAAAACCAAAAATTATTTTTATTTTTCAAGGTTACTGCGCCGCTTCCAATTTGTGGACAATAATTATTTGTTTTTGATTTATTTTTTTATTGACACGTGCCGGGTAAATATAAAAACAAATTTCTTTGTTCTCCTTCTGAAATGACTCTCCAAAAATATATGGGAGTGTTTTATGTAGGGTGTGTTCTGATCTCTCAGACGATCTCAGCTAGCTGTCAATCTTTAAAAGTCTGCAGTCTTGATCTCTCGTCTTGAGAAATTAATATTTATCAATTTTAGATTGAAGATTTTGATAAATATATCCATGATTGATCTCAAAAAATTCCATACAAAATATTCAATTGAGAAATTTTTAATCAATTTCCAGTTTTACTTAATACTCCCTGGGCCCTATTACCGGCTTCTAGAAGACATTTCTAAAAAAAAAAAGGGCGCAAAATAAGAAATCTGAATTTTCATCAGTATAGATAACCCACATAAATTGTCCATTTTTAAAAACAATGAATCAAAATTATGTCATTCGAAACATAAAAATCGGTGGAGCAAATAAAGTTCGTCTTCTTTATAAATAGTAAAACAAAATTCAATTTTTTAAGGAACCGAAACCAGATGCTTAAACATCCCACCTTTTTACTTCATCAAAAATATTGACTTTACTTCACTTTTGCATTAGATATTATATTGAATACAACCCTTAACGGTCCCTTATACAAATAAAAAGTAAAAGCCACCTGAAACAAAGTGATGGAGATGAAGGTAAGTAAGTACATTTGGGTAAATTTTGGAGGAGAGAAATTAATGAGGGTGTGTCTAAGATTTAACGCCTCTTAGATCACCACACTAGGAGTGAGTGAACCTATTTCATAAAAAATACCTTTTGTAAGGAAGCCCCCATAAGGGTCGCTAGGAGCGACTTCTGGCCAGCTGCGAGGTAACTGGACGATTGGTCTAATAATATAAATTTTGTATCGGAACCCCTTAAGGATTAAGAATTTTTGAAAAAAATATTTTAGTCTTACATTTCAACTCTCTAGGATCACCCTGGAATGTGGGAGCCTGTTATTTCATTAAAACCTATATTTTCCGAGGGAGCCCCCTCAAGGATTGGAGATGGGTGTTCAAGTATGTTGGACAGTGAAAATAAATTAATTTTAATTAGTTTTACATTTTAACCCTCTAGGAACGACTCCTAACCAGATATGGAGTAATTTTTCCAATTTTTTTAAATTTGACCTTAATACGGGGTCATTTACCCCCACCATTTTTTAGCTTAACAATTTTCTAGCATCCTTATAAAATGAAGGGTTCCACAAAAGTCTTAAACTATTCTACAGCTAATGTACATAGAAAATTTAAAGTAAGTTGATTTTGAAGTAAATAGCTACTTTAAATAGCCGCTATGATTCCAAAGATTCACAGTCTGTATTCAGTTTCATCTGCAAACTTATCCATCACAATATTATTTAATCAAACCTATAAATTATTAAGCATTTTAAGGGGGTAGAAAGTTCTAACGGCGATATACTTATATATTGGTATTATATAAGTACGTTACCCAAAAATTTATTTTTCAACTTTTTATTATTTCGATTTATTTTTAAGTTGCCTTATTTCACACTATTTTTCTTAAAAAAAAAACAATGAATTGTCTTTCTTGGGTGTTTCTTAAAAGCTGGAAACTCCTCTTGTACTTGTAAATTTCTGGAATAACTAAATTACTATGTCTCAACTCGCTGCTCACTCACAAAACTTTTCATTCACCAAAATATAAAATAGTTTGTGTTTCAATTTAAAATTTTAATTAAAGCACAAAATTTTGTACAATTCTAAAATTAATTCTAAGCGTATCATATCTAAAAACAAGAGAGAGAACAAAAATAATTTAGCAACGTAGAAATGCGCAAAAAAAATTAATGCAAAAACAATAACAAACAAAAAATAAAAGCAACAATGAAGCAACAAATATAAAAGAAAACAATGTTGGCAATCCCATCAGACTCCGACACTTGAAATCCGTCTATTCAACTGTCAATTTCTTGTTAGCGTCTAGCGTCTGTTGGACGACTATATACGAAAGTAGGTAAGGTGCTGCATAGTGCATACAGCACTGGTGGCTAACTGGCTGACTGTTTGGGGTCGATTATTTCAGTGGTTTGTTGGCGGTTGCTGCTGCTGATGTTGCATGATTTTCAGAGAGTTTTCTCCTTCACTGACGCCCCGCCTTGCTGCAAATTCCAACTGATTTTGCTTGTTTCATCGGTCTGGTAGCGGAAAACAGGAAGAACTGTTGTTCTAGCACAAGCATTTCTGTTTTATAAAAGCTTCCACAGTGTAGACTACGGGTAGGTGGTACTAATGCTCTGTCAGATAAGAGCACAAAACCAAGCAGAGAGCAGCAGCAGCACAATAATGAAGGTGGAGCAGAAGAATGAAAGACAACAACAAGCAAGAAATAGTCTATGTGAATTGAAATGAAAACTGAAGCCTTGAATGCATAAAACGTGCTTGGAATTTATTTTCGTTGGATTTAAATCACAACACCATCCACATCCACATTCGCACCCAACAATATCGGCGTACAAAATAAAAAAATACTGAATATAGAAACAGAAAATAGCAACAACAACAGCAACAAGCACCAACAGAAGTAACAGCAGCAACTAAAATCAACACATTTAACAAAACAATATGTATGTATGAATGTTTGTGTGTGTGTGTGTGTGTGTGTGTGATATGTAGCCACAATTAAGTTGTTATTGGTGCTGGTAATGGTGTTGATTCTGGTAAAAGAATTTCGAAAGTGTTGACAATAATATTCCATAGAAGTTTGATGAGAGGCACAAAACAAAAACTTTTTGCAGCTACCCAATAAACTTATATAGGGTAAAATAAACGCAGCAGAATTTCATATGCTATGCAAATAGATCAAATAAGGACTGAGATCGAAAAAATCGGATAACTTTGAAAGACCACTGCTTTGAAACTCTTCATCTGAATGAAAAAATTAAAACAGTAGGCTTTGCGTTGGAGAAATTCTGATGAAATGCAATCACATGTTTTTTGACTTGTGAATTTTCAGTTGATTCATGGCATCGGAAGTGGAAAGACGCGATTTAGTTGTCGAATTATTTCAGAAAATCCGCAGTGGAGCCAGAAAACCATTGCAATAAGGCGAAAGTTGGAAAAAACACTGTCTCAATGATTCTTAAAAAATTTAATGCAGACTTAATAGTTGCTAGAAAATATGGTTCTTTTGCGACTTTCTTTGCTTTTTGTGCCTCCACAAAAGGCGAAGAAAGTCGTTGCTCTCTTAGAGAAGAATCCAGCGTTGTCTAATCGAAAATTGGCGGAAAAAGCGAGTTACAGTGAGTTTTTAGTTCGTAAAATTAAAAAGATGCGTTCTTTAAAACATACAAAGTGCAGTCAGTACCCGACAGGAACGCTACTAAGAACTTGGTAGCCCAGAGCCGAGCTAAAAAGTTGAAGACAGATTTTTTCCAAAAATTCGATTGCTGTGTTATGGACGATGAAACATACGTGTGGTCTAAATTTTCTCAATTTCCTGGTCAAGAGTTTTACAGCGCAAAAGAACGAGGAGAAGTTGAGGAAAGATTTAGGACAAAACAAAAGTCCAAGTTCCCGAAGAAGTTTCTGGTATGGCAAGCGATTTGTAGTTGTGGGCTAAGGAGTAAAAGTTTCGTAAGAAGTGGCACTCTTAACGCCGAAATTTATGTGAAGGAGTGCCTCCAGAGGAGATTGCTGCCCTTCATTAGAAAGCACAATGTATCTTCTTTCTTTCGGCCTAATCTAGCCTCCTGACACTACAATAAAGTAACCCTTAAATGGTTCGAAGACCAAAACATCAAATTGGTACCAAAAATTGCCAACCCACCAAATTGCGCAGAACTTCGTCCTATCGAGAGATATTGGGCTCTAGTGAAAAGAATATTAAAGGCAACAAACAAAGAAGCTAAATCCATGGAAGATTTTAGAAATAAGTGGAATGCTGCCGCCAAGAGTCTCAGAAATGACAGTAAAGGCGCTAATGGCAGTCATACCGAAAAAGCTGTCCGAATTCTGTAAAAAAAAAACAACAAACATATTAGTTTTATTGATCACTTTATCAGAAATTTATTATTTTCTTTTCAAAACTGTTTACATTTTTTTATTTGCATAAGGGATTTCAATGCTAGGACAATTTAAAGTTATCCGATTTTTTCGATCTAACTCCTTATAAGAAATATACAATTTTAAATTCACCAACTCAAATCGGTGGCTGACACTCCCCACAAAGACTTCAGAAAAAAATCTTTAAAATATTATATTCTTTTTCATTTGCTCACACTTTAAACCCCCATAATCACTCGAAAGTCAGCACAGAGTTACACTTGAAAAAACACCAAATAAGAAAAATAATAAAATTAAATAAATACATAAATAATGAAACGCAAAGTGCTTTTGAACTCGAGCGCATTCTTTTCTATGTCTGCTGCTGCATTGAGAATTAAATTACAACACACAAAAAATTGAGCAACTCAAAAATAAATAAAATAAGCTAATAAAAATCACAAAGATTGGTAAATCATAAATGATAAAATTCTTGTTAAAAAAGTGATTGATTGTTCCAAGAAAATGTGCGTTGAAAATTATAAAAACTGAATAGTAGGAAATGATAGCAATAGAAACTTATTTTAAATATTTTATAATTAAATTATTATGAAATTTATTTACTTTTCATTCATTTCAACTTTTAATATATTCATAAACATTATTAATTTATTTATAATTTAAATCCAATAGAAACGTCAGGGAGTCGCATTTGAAATTAATGAACGTGCGGCGTGCGTGAGGCTTCCGTGCAGTTGAGTTTGTGGATGTGTGTTGATGTGTGTGGATATGTATACATACACATTTACGTTTATTGGCGGCTGGGGCATTATGGCAAAAGTACATTTACCTTTTGGTTCAACAAACATTGGCAAATGCACACACAACGCAAACGCGCACAACACATGAAAAAACTTTTATATTTTGTGCGTGTGTTTCTCGAGTCTACGAAAAACAACAAAATATATAAAATTAAACACACGCGCGTTTTATTTTTTGTCTTAGCTGACTGAATTGGTTTGGCCAAATTCATTTTTTGTTTGAATTAATGTAAAAAAAAGATACAAACATTTTATTTAGTTGCGGCAACAGCAACAAAAAACACTACATAAATTTTTAAAATAAAACATTGCTGTTGTTGTTGCTATTGCATAGAAAATTCATTGGCAACAACTTCAACATTTAAACCTTTTATGGCACTTAACAGTTGATGTTAAACAGCCGTATAAAAGAAAAGATTTGAAATCAGTGGGTTTGAAACGATAATCAACGACTTATTTATATGCTACACAAAACCATGCCCACTTCATAAAATGTATGCCGAGATTTGAACCCCGGACACTCTGCTTAGCAAGCTTGCGCATTACCAGCGGCGACCACTCACACACATTCAAATTTAGTTACACTAAAAACATGGGAATACAGTGAGGTCTACTTAATAATCGATATTAGACCTGTTTATGGTTAGGACCAAATCATGAACTTTTGAGGTTAAACCGACGACGAATTCGTATTCAGCATCCCAAAATTATATAATTACACTAATCTTGCATGATGGATAAACTTTTTTTCTTTGGTAGTGTCGAAATGAAAACATGAAATTAATTAATTTTAACGGTCTATTGCTCCAAGAAGATACATGATATTTCTTCTGAAAATACATTTCGATAGAGAAGAGTACTTCTTTCAGATGCTGTAACGTGTTTGGAGAAGAAAAATTAATTCGCGCTGTAATATAATTTCGAATATATCTGATAGAGCATAGTCTGATGTTAGTTTTAAAATGTTTGGCATGTATAATTAACGAAAAAGTCTTGAAAACGCAAAGAAAAGTTGGTACTGAATTTTTCTGCAAATACTGAATTAAAAGTATGATGGCATCGTGATAACTCAAAGTACTTGCAATTTAGACTGAAAAAAATTTTCATTAAAATAAAAACAGGCAGATTTTACAAGGCAGTCGATTTTTGATAGTACCATAAAAAGAAAACATCGGGGCGGAAAAAACGAGAGAAATTAAATGAAAACCGGAGCTGAATTTATTTCAAATTACGGAGCCTAAAATTTAAGCATTGCAGCGTAGAGTAAAAATCGAAGCCACGTAGATTAGTGACGTTTTGTTTATTTGTTAGATATGAAGTTTCAACTTCATATCTATGTATAATACAAAGAAGTTGTATGCTTGCAACATTTTAATTGAAATTGCTTGTTGGAGCCTCGCTGCTGCTGCTGTCGATTTGTTTAGTTTTTTTTTTTGTTTTATGTACTATGTTCTTATTTGTGCACAAATTTGGCAACAAGTCCTAACAACTTCAATCAAGAAGTTGTTAAATGAATATAATATAAAGTGCCCCTACAATAAATGTCAGATTTATGCGCTGGTGATCGCTGAGAAACTTTTTGTGTTAAGCGAGTCGAGCAAGTGATTGGAGTTGAAAGGCATGAAATTATACTTGCTGCTTTACACAAACTATAAATAATGTTTAAATACAATTCTATATATTAAAGAGATACATATATATATATATATATCAATCTTATTTATTTATTAAACAAAGTAAACAAAAATAAAATGACTAAATCTTACTGATGACTACATTAAAATTGTATATTTACGTGATTTGCTGCTTGGAATTCTCTACAAATATGGTTTCATAGCCTGTCATAATTCCCAACGTTTCGAGACATTTGAGTTGAGCTTTTGATTGTTAATTAAATTGTTCATTGTTTAAGATTTTGAGCCAAAAGTAAAAGTAAGTAAACAAACACAAACAAACAAAAGCAACAACAACAACTAAATGTATTGAACTGAAAGTTAAGTTTAGAATTTTAAAACAGCTCAGCTCAACGAACGTGCTTTAAAATTTCGACTCCAAAGCCATGGGATTACAAGTCAGCGACTTTTGTTGTTTTTGTTAGAAATCGCACACCCAGCAACTTGATCTTGATCACTCACTTACTAATTGATTATGGCTTATAGCTGCTGTATTGCAGTGAAAACAAAATAACAAAATTTAATATCGAAATGAAACAAATATACATATTAAGAGGGGGACAGACAAACATTTGAAACATTGTTTAGCTGAACGGCAGATACGAGTACTTCAGCTTAATTATGGTATGTACATAACATTTAGAGAGAGAGAGAGAGAGAGAGAGAGAGAGATAGAGAGATAGAGAGATAGAGAGATAGAGAGATAGAGATATAGAGAGATAGAGAGATAGAGAGATAGAGAGATAGAGAGAGATAGATAGAGAGATAGAGAGAAAAAAAGTCTGGCGACAAATTCACAGTAAGCTAGACAAAAATGGAGTATCAAAAATACGATTACAACGAACGTAACGTTGTTCCCTAGCAATTCAAAAATATTCTACGTACATTCATTCATTTGGCATCTGTACAAAAACGCGAATACAAAGTCATTAGAATTGTTGTTATTGCTGTTGAGGCTTCTAACGGGAAAGAGGGTATACATACTCCAAATTCGGAGTAGTGGATACTGGGGAATTGAATGCCATGTACATAGAGATAAACCACCAACCAGATTCAGTCAGCCAAAGGATAAAAACCCAAATGAATTTCTGTGCCAGACGACAACAGCAACAAAAGTAAAAACAATATCATCAGTAACTAGCAGCAGCAACATATTTGTTGTATTTTTTGCTTTTACCCACTTTTAGGGTGAGTGTGTGTGTTTGTATTTTTAATTCGCAATACAAACAGGATGCATAAACAGAATGAAAGGAAGAAGTGGAGGTATGTAACAACGAACAAAAGGAACAAAAATGATACAAACGCAATATAAATGACTGAAGATAAGCGAAAAATCCTAAAAACAAAACAACAACAATAGCGACAGCAGCAATAAGACAACAACAGGAACTAATAACGTAACCAACCAAGCTAGCTAAGCTATCGCCATTGAAAAACTGTAAAGCAAATTGTTGCAGCATTAATAGCACCAGCAACAGCAGCAGTAAGAGCAACATCCAGCAGACCAACGTCAAATGCATGACAGTATATAAGTAAATAGAGCCAAAAGATAGAACCAGACAGCAGAATGCAGCCAGTATCAGAACAGAGACCGAACGAACAGCAACAGCAAGTAGAAGAGGAAATGGTAGACAATATAGTTAAGAGTAAAAACGATGACGACGATGAGAATGACAAAACAAACCATAAAATTGCACAAACACACAAAAAGCAAAACAACAACAAAAGAGGGATAATAATAGCAGCATCAAAATAAAAAGGAAAAAGGGAAAATGAAAATGGCAAGAGTTAAAATTGAAAAATGAAAATATGTAGAAATAGAAGACAACAGCAAACTTGAGTCAGGAATGAGTAGTTACAAACAAATAAATAACAACAAAAACGTGGATAATTATAATACTCATATACATACTTATACTATAAATGTGATGACGAAATGCTGTTCGTTTGTCGGTCTCTTCTTCTTTTTTTTTTACTAGCACTTGAGTGTACATTTTAAGGGGTTCAATAAATCAAACTAGGACTCAAGTAATTGGGCTGCCAGAAAACAGAAAAGTTACCTCATATGAGGCTTGAAAAAATAATTGAATTTTAAAATGGCCGTAAGCCGAAATCTTCGTGCAGCTCAGAACGGGAAAATTCAAAAACCTTCAACAATTTTTTTTTTAGAAAACATAAGCACCACAAACATCACTCAATAAAAGGTCTTGGTTCGCGGGTATTACGGGTACTTAACATGCCCGAATTTAAATTTTTTTGTTTTGATATTTCCCCCTTTGAGAAACAAGATCAAGTGTGGGTCTTACTTTTCATAGAAAAGCTTTAAAATTCTTCTCAAGGATTCCGCCCCAAAACATCAGCCATAAGAGATAAATACTATTTTCCATGCTGATGTCTAGCAAGAGAGGGAGTTTTCAGAAAATCATAAAGATCGCACATTAATTTCAGTGATAATATCTCGTGTCAAGAAAAGAAAAAAAAATACAAAATTAAATAGTAAAGCAGCAAACATAATAAAGTCAATGAAAAGTTGGCGTTATTATTTTTTAAATATTTTTATTACATACATGTATTCCAGCTCGACCACTTGTCTAACGACTAGCAGCACACACACACACTCACACAACATAATGACGTGGGTGGAGGTATTTAACGATGGAGAGTAAAGTGTTATTATAAACGAAACCACTATCACTTTAAATTATTTTATGCTCATTTTTTGTGAAGATGTCTATGCCAAAAAGGAGTTTCTCTCTAGCTCCACAAGGCTGCTGGCATTTCCAAGCCAGCACTATTTCAAAAAGTACCTACTACAGCGACGAGGAAGAGTCGATGAGAGTTTGAAAACTGAAAATTGATAGCTTCGATAAAGAATAAAAGTAAAAAACAAAGTTTAAATATTTATCGTTTATGAATGCATACACTCAGACACAGATAGTCCAGAACAATGGACTGCAATAATAACAATAGAAACTTTAACGACACTAGAAACATCTATCACATATATATACCAGTTCAAATATGTACATTGCTGATGAAAGTAAAAATTGCAATGGCTTAAGATACACCAGAAAGGAGGATAATAAAATATTTTATATTCGAAAAACAACAGTTTAAATACTCATACATCATTAATAAAATTAATAAAAATCTAAAGAGCAATACGCTAAAGAAGCGAAACTTTTAACTTTAATTTTACTCTAAGGAATATACGGAATATTGTGCAAACACTTTTCATTGCTTCAAAACTTTTCAGCAACAACAAAATTCATTTACATTTGCGAGCATGATCTTACACTCTGATGCTCATGATGATGCTCGTAAAATTGCATATATAGTTAATCGACAATAATAACCACAAGCAGCTACAACATCAAGAGCCATAACAGCATTTGTTGCTGCGCTTTTTGACGCATCATAAAAATAAATATTTCCAAAAAAAAAAAAACAAAATAAAAAAATTGATCCATTGAGAGCAAACATGGTCGTTGAGGATACAAGCATCATACAAAAATCACGCCTTCAACATTATAAAGCGAACATTAAACGCCAAACAATAGAAAACCACCACAAGAACTAAAGTTGCAATTATGAGGGTCGCCCCAAATGAAAAAAGCTGAAATCAGCAACTAGCAACCAAAGCGATTAACTAAGACACAGTTGCACAATGGATGAGTTAGCGATAGTGATGTAGCCAGAGCTACAAGTGAAACATTTAAGGTTTTTCACCATAATTTATGATAAAATAACATGAAAAAGTTTAAAAAAAAAAAAAAAGAAAAAAAGAAGAAAGTTTTGTTGGCGCATTCTTAAAGGCAATAAACTCGTTGAAAAAGACTTCAGAGCGCGCAACAAAACGCTGAACAAGTGTGAAGGAGCTGAAAGTTAAGGGAGTTGTTGTTTTTGCCATATGCAAAAATATAAAAGTATAAGTCCTAAGAAAGTAGTAAGCTTCTTAAAAGTGGCGGCAGCAATAACGACAACATATTGTGGAATCAGTCTAAAGATAATGAGCGACAAGAAGTTAGAAAGAATACTTTATGCTAAGGATATGCAGAAGTAACTTTAGTATTAATAGAGAAGAGGGTAGGGAAGAAAAAAGTGTACAACACACAAGTGTATAGTAAAATAAAAAAAAAACTTAAAAAACAAAAGGATCAACTGTGTAAGAAGAAGCCTTACTTGTTGTTATGTAAAACAACTTCAACTTGAGAAACTATCTGCATGTAAACAAAAAGGTAAAAAAATAGTATTCAAAAGTATTTGAGTCGATTTAAAGAGGCTTAACTACAGTTCCTCCTACTAAGGATGCCAAAGCTTCGTGTTGCCTTTAAAAAACGAGTCACATTAAAGTATTCAATTTAATGGGGAACACACAGGAAAACCATTTTAGTGCAGCAGAAATTGATTTTTTAATCATCACATTTCTAAATAAATTTTTGATTTCTTCACAAGTGCCAAAAAAAAAATCGCTAACCTTAAAAGACTTGCTCCTTACACCTGGCAGCGAAATACTTCAAATAATTTTACAGCTGCGCTTAAATTAAATGCTCCCTAAGGAACAATAAACAAAATAAACACTTTAGTTATAACAACAAAGCAATCCCACCCCATTGAGCCCCCCCATAAAAAAAAAAATGAATCCCTCCTTAAGACTAAAGCCTTATACTTAAGAACAATTTAATGGTTCAATGACATAATGAATATGCATGGATGGTAGTTGGTGCAACAAAATAATACCACAAAGAAAAAAAAAACATATTCGAAACATTTAGTAACTACAGCAACAGAAACTGAAGACTGACAGCAATT
The DNA here is from genome assembly GCA_958295655.1 of Palloptera scutellata. NCBI lineage: Eukaryota > Metazoa > Arthropoda > Insecta > Diptera > Pallopteridae > Palloptera > Palloptera scutellata. Next base: position 40,922,501 of record OY282450.1, on the reverse strand, counting down.
GTTGTTGTTGGTTAGAATGAAAAACGAAAAACCGAACGAAAAACAATAGAAAAAGTAGAAGTAGGAGAGAAGTAAGTAAAAAAAAAAAGAACCTTGCTCCTAATTAGCTGCATTCATAATTTGCAAACATTATTTACATACTAAGTAAGTAAGTTGAGAATAGAGAAAGCAAGAAGAAAAAAAACAGAAAGCCAGACAGAACATAAAGTTTTTCCTTAAAACCCATGAAGTTGTTGTTGTTGGTTGTTTGTTAGCGCAGTGCAACGGCAATGCAATATAGCAGCAGGCAGCGCGTCCCTGACATTGCTGGCAACATACCAAACTTATGGTTAGTGGAGCTGCTGGTGGCTGTTTGGCTGGTGGGTGGTTATGCCTCAGTCGTTTGGTATTTATGACAAACTAACTCCCAACTTGAACAACGAAACGAAAACGACAAAGTTAACGTATGAGAGAAGCAAATGCAAAGAAGGTAAATTGCAGTAAAAGGAAGTTGCTGTAGCAACATACTTGTGTGGTAGCACAATTGTTAGCAGCATGTAATAAGTAGTGGCAAGCAATATACATAGTATTCAAAGTAACTAGTACTTACTTAGCTGCCTTCTTTCATTTCTTTCATTGCCAGGATGTAATTTCTGCAGTAGGTAATTCTTACAAATTCAATTCATACACCAATAAACAAAAAAAAAAAAATCAAAACAAAAAAACACCAAACAAAAAGTCGCAGAAAACCACATAAGAAATAATAAATAAATAACTCTACATACATACACACAACGAAGAGGATGAAAGCGATATGCAATAAGCGAAAGTACATGGTTGGTATACCTATGCAGCTTGCCTCGAAACATGAGGACGAGCAAGCGAGCGAGTAAACGAACAAACTCCTATAAATTAATAAAAAAAAACAAAAAAGGAAGAAAAAAAAAGTAACAAGACACCCACAAAAAAATGCAAAACCGCAACACGTTTTTGTCTGGCTTTACATAAAATACGCGCGCGCGCCAGCCACTGTTGCCACGACGGCTGCTGCCACTACTGCTGCCTCTGCCACCTTTCGACGAGCACTGAAAACTTTTTAATTGAAAAATTCAAACTTTATTTTATTGAACACAGTTCAACAAGATTTTTATTTCTTTTTGTTGTTTTACTTCGTTGCATTTTGATATTTTATTTTTAATTTTTTTTTTTTTTAACCCAAAAAATTCATGACAGCGTACAACAAACGCAGAGTATGAAAACAAGTTTGTCGCTGTCTTATTCCATGTTTCTTTCATACATTTTCTGTTTTACTGATAGTATCACTTTGAGGTTAAGTGTGTTGCAACGATATTCACTTATAGGTTTCCAGAATTTGTTTTCTCTTAGGGATTTTTCGCTCGGTTCCGGCAAAGTAGTCTGTTTCCTCGTTAAAGTAACAACATTTTTATGCCAAACAGCGAAGTGAAAAACTTTTTCTCTTAGGATATTTTTTCTCTTGGAGGTTTGCTGGAGTGCGTGGCGTGTAGACTGTGTTAAGTCATGAACCCAAATACACAGCGTAGCAGTCCAGAACACTACCATCATTATAGCTTGTTCAAATGAGAACCAAAAAAAGTATGATGCATTGCTTTTCCTGACAATTTGCAAAGAATCGCTTTTGTTTTCACAATAGCTGCTCTTTGTTTTGTTTTTAAGGAAGTGAAAATATAGAATAAATGATACGTTTCGTATTATAAATGCTATATAAATTCTTACTATCCAAACCTTTATGATCTAAGCTACTCTTTTTGTTGTTAAATAGAAAATAAAAAAACGGTTGTTGAATGTAATTCATTTTTTAACTGAATTTCAAATTCAGCATTTCCCTGAAATTCTCTCTCGTGTGAACAGTGGTCGCTGTGGCGTAGTGGTAGAGCGTTGGACTGCTGCGCAGAGTGTCCGGGGTTCGAATCTCGGCACAGGCAAAATCAAAAAGTAGAAAAAATAATTTTTCTACACGGCACCACCTCTGGGCAGGCAATGGCAAACCTACAAGAGTAAAAATTGCTATGAAAAGCTTTTCACTTCGCCGTTCGGATTCGGCATTAAACTGTAGGTCCCTTCCATTCATGTACAAATATAACACGCACAACATGAGTGGATGCGAAAAGCTCGGCCTAGGCCATCCATGGGCTGTTATGCCATTAAAAGTAAAACTAAAGTAAGTGAACAAGCAAAGTATTGAATTTGTACAATATTTTGCCTTCAAAGAATATTTGTTTAAGCTCGAATTCGGCATAAGCCAAAGGGTTATGATGGGTCTGTTACAAATAAACTTTTCAAAGAACAATATCAAAGGAAACAGTGAAGCAAATGGAACCGAAACAAATTAGCTCTTATTTATTGAAATAGTCTCTAGGAAGTTTTGCAAAAATAACCACTGCCACTTCCCGTTGAAGTGAAATTAGATTCCTGCGTTGGTAGCTACTTTTTGACTTACAGTCACACACGCTCACGGCTTTGAAACTGTTACGCACAGATATTTGCCCACGTTTAAATTTTACCAGGTTCACGCATGCCCATTTTTAAAATGTTCCATAATCGAAGAGATTTCGGATTCTGAACCTTCTTATAATAGAAGCTAGATAGAATAGAATATAACTTTTCTATCCGTCGACACTTTAATATTATCGTTCATGCCAAAAGGTTTTTTTTTCTGGACTTACCTACTCAATCTTCAATATAACTAATTTGTTTTGCTTTCCGCATAATGCCAACTTACCTGAAAAGAAAAGTGAAAAATAAAATACTGTCAAATAAATTAAATAATAGTACTATATAGTATTTATGTAGGTATGTATGGGTATATAAAAACGAGATTTTAAAAGTAAAACTAACAGAAATTACCCGTTTTATGTTGTCCATAACACTTATTCAATTAAGCATATAATCCACCATAGTGCAAACACAAATACAACTCCCCTACTGCACGCAGCAACAGCAGCAACAATATCAATAAAATTAAACTGGACTTAAGTACTTACAAAATGCATCAGCAAAAGTCCAGCAATTGAGAATAATCTTATGGCAAAATACAGTGGAGATGAATGTGCATGAAGTAGAAGTATTCATGAGAAGCAGCAGAGGTGAAGCATATGTTCCGGAAAGCATCAAGCGTGAAATTGTTATGAGTAAAAGATGAAACTTGAAAGACAACAGCAACACACCAATACCAAAACAACAACAACACCATATACAAATAAAGATTTTTTTAAGCCGGCAAACAAATAGACAGACACACAATTACACAGACTAGAAAACTAACCAAACATCAATGAAGCAAGTAAAAAAAAAAAATAAAATAAAAATATATAAAAAAATATAATACACTTATAAGTGGGAGAAGAATATGTTGGAAACAATATCGTGTTGTGCACTTGAAGAACTAAACAAGCTAATAATCATAAAACCTAATGACTTTGAACGATGAAATTGTTGTGGATACTGATGATGATGAGATGACGCTTGTTGTAGACAAAAACAAAACTAAAAAGCGAAAACATTGTAGCATTCAAGAGACACTTATGTACTACATACTTACATATTTATAGTAAATATATAAGTATGTATCTCTAATAAAGAATGATGGTGTTGAAAGTGAAAGAAGTAGGTACGCCAAACACGCACCAAAATCCGCTCTGCTGTATAAAATCATAGCGTTTAAAATGCAAGCTTCATTGAATATTTGTTTAAGGGTATCAAAACAAGAAAGCGGGAGAAAAAAGGTGCTGATTTGTAAACCACATCGAATTAGTAAACAGCAATGCAACAGCATCAATTGCTGCGGGCAATACTAAAGAGATGGAACGACAGAAAAGAAGAAGAAACAGAGTGTTATGCTGATGTTTATTTCACGATAATGACAATGTTCAACTTGAAATTGTAAATTGAAAACAAGCTCTAAAACTACACTGCTGAAGGGGGGATTGCACACTCATTTCAGAGGTCGCAGTTAACCATATTACATTTTTAGAAGAACAATGAAATTTATTGTAAAAAGATTGTAGAAGCTATTCCATACTTACAAATTCCTCATGGCAAAACTGGTCACATCAGGCGTAGGACAAAGATCAGTCTTCGGCCGGGTTCTCTGGAAGATAAGTTACGACAAAATACTACAAACCAATATGTCGGGTTATATCTAGTTGGCTTACGCAAAAGACATGGCAGCTGTAATCACCACACGAGATACAGGAAACGCAGCGAAAACTAAACTAGATAATGCTAAGAACAACACGAACATTGCTTGGTCTCAAACTGATTGCGAAAAACAAATACCGAACTAATACCACCTTTTACATAGTTCATCAAGTCATAGATACTTTCGAAAATTTCTGACCGTCTTGGGAAAAGATGACGGACTCGACTGCATATATGAACATGACCAATGTGGCAATGTGAGCGAAATGCAGTCGAAAACGCTGTTGGCCCAATTACCACTAACAGCGTAATAGAGACCATGCTAATGGAAAAAAATTTACCAGGTGGTAAGATACGCAGAAAATGTGGTGCGTAAAACGGAAGCCTGAAATAGTGCGACAGCGATCCCAAGGTGGAAATAATTCCAGTCCATTGAACCCCACAACCACATTAACTCTATGCTAACAATTTAGACGAAGTGTAAATGTTAAAAAAAAAATTTGTTTATGCTTTCTGGCACAAGCACCCGCCACGCCCCAAAAGACGCTAAGGACGAAATACTTAAGTGGAAAATTTCGCAAATTCTTTATTTCAAGTGTAATTGAATTTACTTACTTTACCTCTACTTCTTCCCTTCTCTTTTCTTCCCTTCTCGTTTCTTCGCCATTGATTTTAATAACGATTTGATGGACAAAAATTCAACGACCCCACTATGGGCGCCAATATATTTTAATTGATTCGAATGGTGTTACTGCATTACGCTTATCAGCATTGAAAAGATCATAAAAGCTTTTAATAACAAATAATCAATTAACTTTTCTATTTACACATTAGCTTAACAGTAGCTTAATCAATTTACCCAATCACCGATACACAAGTGCATACAGAGCAATCATTGTTGCTGTTGTATTTGCTGGCACAACATGTTTTCCAAATGAAAGCAAAACCAAAATCAAATTGGCTACAATAGAAACTAATGTTTACGAACTCTGGATGTTGTTTACATAGTTTTTTTTATCCTGTTTAATTAAACAGCTCATATATAATCTAAATCTACAAAAAAAAAAAGAAAAGATAAAACATTAAACTAACTAAAAAACTATACGCTACTAACACAGTGCGATACAAGCTGAAAGAAAATAGTAATAACAAAGGATAACAACATAAAATGAATTAATTGTATTACCTACGACAACCAAGCAAAACGAAAAAAATAATTTAATAAAATTGCAATACAATATTTTACTTTTTTTAATTCACTATGGGTTCGAATTTTATGCAAGATTTCTCGGTTATAACAAAACAAAATATTGGAAACGGCAAAAAAGTTTAACAGAAAAATATCATCGATCGTAAAAGGAAACTTTCACTTTTACAAGTTTTTCGATTTTTCAATGCTTATTTCTTTCTCTCTTCCTTGCATTTTTATGTGATTTTGTTTTTTATTATTATTACATTAATAATGTTGCAATATACACGCTGAAGATTGAAGTTTTATTTTTGTTTGGGTTTTTTTAAGGCAGAATGCACATGTGCATCAAACAGCACATGAAACTGAAACTCATACTCGTAAGTAACGTCAATGATATCGTTGTCGTTCGTTGCTGTTGTCCACGTCGTCAATGATGATGACAGCAATGAAATGCAACTTTGCGCCTTTTACAGTCACAACAACAGCAACAACAACCAGTCTGTCTTTCGTCTACACTTTCCTATTGGCGCCAATATTCTTTCTTTTTTTCATCATTTGCTGAGCAAATTCACACATAAAACTTGCCATTTACATGATTTTAAATCAATATGTAGTTAGTTACAAAACTACAGCTCAAAACTAACGCAGACAGAAATAAATAAATATAAAAAAAATTTAAAAAAAAAATTTTTATGAACACGCATGTGCGAAAAATGTGATAACTCCCCAGAGCACCACAAAAAACGTTGAAAATATAAAAGTGACATCAGAGACTGCAACGAAACTTGATGTGAAAAAAAACAACTCTTTTATAAGAAAAATAAATAAATATAAATTTAATCTGGGGATGAAACGTAAAGAAAGGGGGAGGGAAAAGAAAAGCGGATAAGAACGACACCATATGGAATTGTGCATAAATAATTGAATCAACAGCGAATTCAATGAAATACTCAACAAAATTGCTTATCAATCCCTTTTCTCCCTTATTGAACCATGACCTCAATATCGATAAGATTATTGTTAAACATTTATAAAGCAAACGAAACATATGCAATTGCAACGCCATTTTATATACAAAATTTATTGTTCTATATATATTGTATAAAAAAAAAATTTAACAAAAAATTCCAAGTTTGTTCCACAAAAAATATCAATCATTAACGAAATTGCTGCATTCATTGAAAGACAACTAAGAAAAAAAAACTTAATAATAATAAAGTAAAATTGTAAAATTGCATGCATGCGTCTTGGCTGTAAAATATGCAAACTTGAAAGTCTTGTTTAAATGCACGCGATTAAAAACAAAACGGAGTGTAAAAATGAACAAAAATTTAAAGTAGACGATCGGATTCCGACCTGCAACCACCGTACCACCAAAGTACTTACAATAAGTAACCAGATGGCTGGCATCTCCCCTATAAATCCGTATTTGAATTACAATCATGTTGGGAACTATGACCCACATTAGGCGCTAGTATTGCTTTATTGCTTAATTTATCTGTGTTAAAAAACAATAGCAGCTTAAGTCGAGATAAGATTGAAAATATTTTTTCTTATATTGTTGACTATAAATAGCATATCGGTGGTACGAATTTTAAAGTAATTTTTTGAATTATATATGTAAGTAATTTCGAAAATGGTCTTGGACCTGAGTATAGAGATTTTTTAAATTGAACCATAAGTCTTATAAATTTTTGCATTCAAAGTTATCAAACTCACCCAGAAAGAAAATACACTTAAGCTGTTATTGCTTATTACCATATACTTTGCTTTTCAATTTTCTTTACTCTACGCTTTACTCTGCGCTTTACTCTACTCTTTACTATACTTTTTTCTACTCATTACTCTACTCTACTGTAGTACTCTTTACTCTATTCTATAATCTGCTCTTTACTCTTTACGCTATTCATTACTCTACTATGTACGCTACTATTTACGCTACTCTTTACTCTACTATTTACTCTTTATTTTTACTTCACTCTATAATCTACTCTATTCTAGAATAATTCGGAAATGAATTGCTGCTATTTCCCACGTTATCTTAACTTCATTTATCTGACCTTATCATTTATATGCAGGATATACAATTATGCCATTAATATAGAAATGACATAACTAATATTTTTCCCAAACACATATTTTTTGCAAATTTGAATGGACCGTCCTTAAAAGCATAAAAATCTGCCAAAAACTCAGTATGAAAACCAATTTAGATAGGGCCTTTCTAAATTAAGGTAACGATATGCACATATCTGTGGCGATAACAGAGTGGCTTAAGTCCACATAAGCGAAAATAGAAAAATACTACTCTTAATATTCTCATTTGCCTAAGTTACAGTTTCGTCTTATCACCATTTTAAAAAAGGCTTAAAACCCAATTTACAGTAATCCCCACTTAATCAATGCAACGATGAAAATATAAAGTTTGTGGTTCAAACTTTATATTATTATTAATTGATTATTGTATATCATTTTCGATAATCGCTTTTGCTTCAACAAGCATACACAGCACAACATCAACTTAAAACTGTGATTTACTATAAAAAAAAACCACTATTTTAGACGTAAGCTACTCTACCAAATTGCCACAGATATGAATAAATAAGAAGGAAGCCTTGAAAACTGAAGCTGTGTTTTCGATGCTGTTTCCATGCTACTGCTACTGCTACTAAAACGTTAATCTTAAAGTAGCATCTTTATAGTTAGTTGCACCAATTTAAGTGCCTTAAGAGAAATTAGCTTCAAAAAGCGCAAGCCATGACACAAAAATTTATTTAAGTATAAGCCTGTCTCATAAAAATATCACAGAAATATGTAACACAGACAGACAATTAAGTAGTAGCAACAGCAACCACCACATGTTGCTACTACAACCCGAAAATGTTGTGCAGCAGCAGTAAGTAGTAAAATGTCAATTGTGCTAAAATTTATTAATTTGAACACACCGAAAAAAAAGAGAAAACTTGCATTATTTATATTTGTGTGTTTTACTCGTCCGTTTTCAAAATAAAATGCATCGAAAAAATAGGAAAATTTATTATGATTGAAGTTTTGGCTTAAGCGCTTATTTGGATTAAGTTAAATGGGTGGAGATGAAGATTTCTTACCGTTAAAAGTACGTTGAAATGGGGAAGAGAGGAAGGAGGGAGTGTGAGAAAGCTATTGCTGAAGTTGACGAAAAATGAAGATCATACATACAAACTTTACATACGATTCAAATGAAATGTCATAGCTAAAAGAGAAGAGTAAGGAGGAGTACAAGGAGCAGGATCAACAGACTAAGCAACAGCAGCAAGCCTTCCGAAACACTGCAGACAGCCAACAGCAAGCAACATTGTCTCCAAACAAACACATGTGCCTCATATGAGCAGCAATATTAATGATGTACAAATACTTAAATATGTATAATCATATAAAAAAGTAACGACATAAAAAACGCCAATAACAGCAGTACAGTAACAACAATTGCTGTATGAGGATGTATGTATAGTATATATGTATACAATAAATAATAATAAAAAAGAAACTCAACTCAAGAAATGGCATAATTATGTTAATGGTGCTTTAAAGCTGACGACAAAATGTTTGTTACTGCTGCTGCTGCTGCTTTAGTTGTTACTGTTGTTGTTGCTGCAAATGCTGGCATTGGCGCGTTGATGTTGCTGATTCGGCTGGCTGTTGTTGCTGATAATAATGATGATGATGGAACTTGAGATCGTGTGATGTGATGTGACGATGACGATGACGACTTCAAAATTTGCACAGTTTAAAATTAACAAAACAAAAAAGCAAATAAAGAGTGAACAAAAAAGCCACACATTGCGTGGAGACATTAAAACATTTATATTTTGTTTTAATTTTTCATGTGTGTGATGATGTGCATGCAATTTTTGGGAAATGTGGATTACAACTTGAAGGATTTTGGTTTTTGTTGCTGCTGCTGCTTCATCTTATTGTTGAAGGCAATTTTAGCAAATGGCATTGCCAGGCTGACACCATTGTAGACGACAACGGCAGACATGCAATGCTAATAAAAGTAAATTATACTTTATGACGAAGAGTTAGAGAGCACGAGTGAGTTGGTGTGACTTGAATTGATGGTGTTGTTGCTTTTTGCTGGTAAATAACTCCAGTGCAATAAGTAACGCAAAATATATGTACATAAAGAAAAGAATAATCACATTTTGAAAATTTACCAAAAAGGCATACACAAATTTCCGACTATAAAACTTTTCAGTATCAGTGTGTGTGTGTGTGTGTGTGTGTGAGTCGAAATGCAATTTTATTTCTTCAAATAAAACTGGATCGTGAGGTTGTTGCTTCTTTGCATCATTAGTAAATTGCCCAAAAATAAATTTTAAAATGTTTATGTTCTTAAGAGCCACTGCTGCATGCTGATTGCTGCTTGTTGCTGGGTTAAACTCCTTAAGCAACTTCGTTTTAAGTGCATAGTAATTGAGGATCAAGCTTTTAATTGAGCCGAGCCGAGCGTATTTGATGATTTTTGAGTTTCCTTAATTTGAAATGTTTTAATTTTTAACGATTTCCGTTCTCAATTGCTTCGACATAAGATTAAAGAAGATTAAAATTGGCGTTTTTGAAAGCTTTTCAATCATGTACCTCTGTACATATAATAGCTTAATCTACGTACGAGCTCAACAATTGAAACATTTCACCAATGTCAACAACAACACAAACCAATCCAAAAGTTTCGCTTGCATTTGCACTAAAGGAGCCTTACCCTCCTCCAACTGAGTAAATACAGTAACATATTTCAAAATTGACAAACAACAAATAAAACTAATCAGCAAATATGCAGCCAGCAGCAACAGTAGCAACACCAAAATTGTAAACTACTGCTATGTTCTTTATATCCATGCCGCACACCTACATCATATAGAAATTAGAGTTGAATACGACAAGTACGACGGGTAAATGTACACAATGGACTTGTTATCAAATGCAACGGGGACAACAACAACAGCAACATCTATGATGACTACGACATTGACCGAGACCTACTACATAACAGCAGGCCAGTAAGGCCAGGCCAACATGAGCCAGACAACAGCAAGCATAAATAAAACTGATTGAAATTTTTTGCATGAGAATGTGCGAATAGAAGACAAAAAGTCAACTTCATTTAAATGAATAATAACATAGTTGTTTTTGATGTTGCAATTGCTGCAAGTGTAATTTATAATATTTATGTATAGAGTAGATAGGGGTACCAACCAGCAGGCCTAAAGCAGGGCTTACACATACACATACGTGTACTGAGACAGACAATGCATAAAATATTTATATGTACGTAGGCATAAAGTCTGAATTTAAATTGAAATAAGTAATATCCAACTAACTATAGAATGCAGTATAAACAAGAAAGGTAAATGTGAAGTGCTCAGTGACGAAGTGGAAGCGCTGCAGAAAATACCTTACCCTACCTTACCTTCCCATATCAACAGCTACTAGTCGGTTCAGAAATTGTTCGGCAGTGTAGAGTCTCCTTTCGCGATAAAGTAGCCAACTAAAATCTAAATGCAAAACAGCTCATTGGCGATGTAGAAGCGCTGCAAAAGTCCTTACCTTCTCATATTAACAGCTACTAGTCGCGTTAGAAATTATTCGGCAGTACGTTCCAGGGCATGCTAAAGCGCTTTCTTTTATCATACCATTGTGGACATGCGACAAACGAAACATGCGAATGAAAGAAGCTAGACTTATCAAGTGAAATCGCTTCCTGCTGACACTCTCAATCACAAAACTCAAAGAATACAATGCTCCGGAAGTTTAATAATTAGAAAAGAAGCTTAGAAGACGGTAAGGAATATCTAGGTTAAGTTTTGATTATGAGTTGAGTAATTGAATTGAAAATTAATCCATAAAGATAAGTAGCAATAAGGCAATCAAAATCAAAAATCGAGACATACTGCAGACGCATTTTGAGATATTCTTGTTAAATTTAATCCAATTTTTTGTCTGTCCAAATATGAAGTAAAAATCACTGCTATACTCGATTGTATTTGTGGGGTTCTCTAGCCACAAAAAAAGAAGAAACATGATGCAGCACTTACCGGTATGTACATATGCATATATCAAAACAAGAGTATCAACAACAACCAGCAACCAACAACAACACAAACATAAACTAGACAACGAATTTTCATATTCAAGTTCAGAGCCAAACTACAAACACATACACAAAAACAAATATAAAAATACTTCACAGCAAGTTAGTTACATACACAGTCATAAGCTATGAGTAAAGCAACAACAATATATTCTACCAGCAACATTGTGCATATGTAGAATAAATATAAATATTTATATACGAGTATGTATGTTTGTATGTATGCATCATAGACGAGGGAATGGAAATGAAGTTTGCAGTAAAGCAGCAACAGTGACTCCTCGCTTGGAGCAGAGAAAAGTGAAAAATGCAATTTTATATAATTTCCAACAAAAGCTGAAGCTGAATGGAAGAGAGAGAAGAGCACCATGCAAAAGGAATATCTGCGCGTGCATGTGTATGTTTGCTGAAAAACTAACTATGCAATAAATGCATGCATCCAGCATTGGCAACAACAATGGGACGACGAAGACTAGCAACAACAGAACAGAAGACAACAAGAGTGGAAAAAAAAAAAACAAAACTCCCACTAAAGGGCTCGTTTTAATGGATTTCAAATAGGGTGTGTGCTATGGCAATTGCAATTCACATTTTTGCCTTGGTGTACATAGTTGTTATTCCTTTATACATAAACATAACATACATACATATGTAGTTACAGTGCATACCATATGTATACACATAAAAATTGCATGTGGTGGCATGCAGCAACAGCCAACATAAAAGAGGAAATTGGATAAATGCAACATACAAAACAGTTTTTTTGTGTAGCCAGCTGTGTGTGTTTACGAATTCATGTATGTGTATGGAAGCTGCTGCTGCTACAGCTAGCAACAAAGGAGACTACAACGAGAATGATGACGATGACGCCGACGATACAATATTGATTGCAATTTTCTGGCAGTCAGGCAAAATAGTCAAATAGACAGACATAAAGGCTGGCACGGTTCAGCTCGGCTGCAAGCAGGCAGACAGAAAGACAGACCCATGCTGGCAACAAAAGCAAGCATCAAAAAGCATAAAAGCCTAAAAGCACACATGCAAAAAATATATACACAGCAAAAGGAGGCTGCTGTTGCACAAATATACACACAGGCATAAAATATACAGGCTTATATTAGTGCACGAACGAAGCCTCTCAAGTTTAAATCGGTGTGGGTGTGTTTGTTTGAGGTGTAGGAGTTGAAGTTGGAAACAGCAGCAGCAGCGGATTTTAAATGTGGCATTGTCTGTTGGCAATGAAAATGTGCAGCACACCTACCGACATTTCGAAGAGAGAGTGAAAGAGCAATGGTGTGGTAGGACAGCAAGTAAGCTAGAGAAAGAGGCTAAGTGCAATAATGTTGTGGGGAAAGGTATTGGTAGGTAGGAGAATGAGTTGGTGAGTTAAAGGTTTCTCATTAATAGCTTTTGAAAATGCATTGTATATGATACGTTTGAAAGTGCTGTATGCTATAGGAAGGCGGAGGCGGAGGCGCTTGTTGGGTATTTAACAATGATATAAGTTCTTTTTTCACCACAATTTCAATTTTTTGCTTTTGTAGGTACTTATGTTTTCTTCATTTTTCATATAGTATTCTTCATAGTACCTAGGTGAAGGTATCACAACGAAGAACAAAACAGAGAGAGATTTTAATTTGTTATAGAGTGTATATGGATATTTGTACTTTTACTACTCGACCCTATGACACTTTTGTGTGCATGTGTGTATGTGTGGGTGAGTGTGTGTGTGTGTGAACGACTCGACGTGGCTCTGTGGTTTTTGCTATCGATGGATGGCAATTATGGCAACGATGTCGATGGAGAAGTTGCTTGGTTTGGCAGGGCAGCAGTTGTTGGCCAAATTCATATAGCACCACACAAATTTAATGCTCTCACAATTCGTAGGTAAGTCTGTACATATTTATACATGAAGTTTGCAGCTATTGTTGCAGTAATCTTGTTTGTGTAATTTCTGCTGTGTGGATTGTTTGTGTGCTTTCAGCATTTTTAATTAAATTACATATGTATATACGTACTATGACTATACTTAAATATTTAACAAAACACAAAAACTCACATAGAAATATACCAAGTGCCTGTGAACCATACATACTCATATATGTACAAGTATGGTATGTAACTATGAAAAAGCTTGGAATAATTTTTCAAAAGGTAGAAAAGAAAAGTAGCAGAAAGAAATAAGTAGTTGCTAAATTGTCTTTTATTGCAGTTTGCTTGACTGCCTCCAAGATGATGCGAATATTGATAATGTTAATGATGATGATGATGTTGATGCTGATGACGACGTTACTGTTGTTGTATGATGGTATATGTTTATTTCACGGTCTGTTGCCTTTGTGAAATCACAAGTTTTTACTTTACTTTTCTCGAATTTAAATATGTATAGGGTACCTACCTATAATTTTTAAATAGAAATGTTTGGTAGTAAATGTTTAAATAGCAAAAAAATTTCCCCCATTTTCATTTAAACTCCATCAATATCCTAACTAGTATTGTTCAAGATCTGAAAAAGAGGAAAGCAACCGAAAATACTCAAAATCCCAAGCTTTTCAATTAAAAAGCATAAAACTGTAGGTCCCTTCCATTCATGTACAAATATGACACGCACAACATAGTGCACGCGAAAAGCTTGACCTTTGGCGCTACATATGGTCATAGTCGACACTAATAAACTGAAGTTCATTGTGGTAAAGGCATAACACTTGCCAAAATGGCTGTCTATCGGTGTCCTTTGTGATTGCATTTCGTCTCTGATTCTCCCTCCTTTTTTTCCCACCTATCAATCTTCCTTCCATTCAACACAATGCTCTGCATTCATAGGGGTACACCCTGAGTGTTAAATGTATCAATAAAAAAATAAAAAAAACTTTGTGTATCGATTTGTTTTACTTGCTCAATATTTTACAACAAAATTCACACATGTTCTTTTTTTTGCTTCCTACATTGATCACGCCAAAAAAATAAAAATAAAAAAAAACTTAGCGCCTTCACATTTCCATTTGTTAACTCTTTAAAAATTGTAAACAAAAATAATATGTACTGTAAAAATAAGAAAATATTATTGTAATAAGCATGAATGGCGTCTCGACTTATTTTGACTCACTTAACGATTCACTGTCTGATTGACTGACTGAATTGAATGGCACAACAACAAATATGAAACCAAACTAGAAAGAAAACGAGAAAATTCAACTTAGATACTATGCGAAACTCGACCACATGTCACTTACATACAACTACACTTACTCACTGTAAAATTTCAAACGTAATTACACTCGTAATGTAATGAAAAGTAAATCAAAAGCTCATCGAAATAGCGATGTGGAAGAGTTGAGTCGCCTTAATTTGCTAAATTTTTAATTAAGAAATATCAATAAAAAGTATTTAGACATTATTTTCTGTTTACTCGGTGGCAAAAGCAAATCAAATGGGCTGCGGAACCTAAGACCGTGAATATATTCAGGTTTTGCTCGGCGAACAGCTTGGACTGTTGCTGCACCGAACACGAAGAGAGAGCTTTTACTCACTCTCACAATGAATACAATATGCTCGGTGAAAAGAACACCGAGCACGTCGAGTATTCAGGGAGGCAATAAGCTATTTTACAAAAAAAAAGGAACTAAGTAAAATGTATGTAAAATACTTAGTACGAAAACATGCAAACCATTGTTTTAATTTGCAGAAAATGTTGCGAATATTTTTATGGTTTAAAAGTACCTAGATATTATTTTATTTATAAAACTATGAAAAGTATTTATACATCATATTAGCGGTATTCACGATGTGATGTAAATAGTCTCAACTTTATTAACTCAAGATGGAGAGTTATCTTGATAAAATTGTCTACTGTTTGTTTGTATAGCATTTAGTGTTGCAATTGCTAACAAAATAGTATTATCAAAATTCGAGATCAATAATAATAATAAGAGCGAGCACAAGAAAAAACGTGATGTGTTCGCCGAACAGTGATAACCAACATAACCACGGGCTAATCATAAAATTAACCTGTACTTCAAAATCGGTTAAAATTTGTTTGTCATCTTTAAAAATTGTAAAAGTTTCCAGAAAATTATTTACTAGTACTCAATTTTTATGATACCACCAAAAGCAAATGCTTTAACATTACACTTTCGAATTTACTTCAATTTTGCTTTCAAAATTATACCCAAAATGTATAAAATTTTTTAAGTCTAGAGAAAGATATTGGGCCTGTGAATCGAAATATTATATAAAGTAGATTTTGAACGAATTTCTAAACTATTGCCATCATATGAAGAAAAGAAATATCCGCTGAAGGGTTAACATCGGTTTGCCAGATTGTATACAATGAACCAACGGCTCTTTGAGTAAGGATGGCTCATATGGTCAATTCTTGCAAGTTTATAACAAACTGTTCAAACACCTAATTAGAAGATAAATAAACTTTCATCTTACAATATAACTGAATTCCATTCTTTCAGTCATGATGAATAAATATAGCAAAGACTACACTAACAGTGTAACAGTGAAGCCAAACAAAATTATTGACTGGCTAGACCAACGACCTACACTAAGACACTGGAAAGTTTAATAACTTTTTTGTTTTTGAACAATAAATTTAGTTTTTCTTCTTGTTTTAACAAATGTAATCTGAATGAGTCTAAAAAGTACACTTACTCATATGTTACATCTGCGAACGTCGATCGTATACACATACATAAGTTTATTTCTTTCTGATCCGAATTTTTTTTTTTTTTTTTTTTATTGTGGGGGTGTTTTTATTTGATTAAAAATTGAGCTGCTGCCGCTGCAAGCGCATGCAATATACAAGCAAACTTCATACAGCCAACAATTTCCACATTGTATGTTACTGCTGCGCTGATGAGGAAAAAGTATAAAATAAAGAATGAGTGAAAAAAAAACACAACAAAATTAAATCAAATTGTTTTTTATTATCGATGCCAATACATCGAGCTGGAACTGAAGCTAAACACAGCACACAGCAAGAAAGAAAGCCTTTTTTGTAAAACCCTAAATTGTGCGAATAGGCTTCAGAGTTGCCGAGTGTGGTTGGTTGGTTAGTTGGCGTGGCATGCATTCGTTTGTGGAGTAGTTGTACCATGTTGTTTATGTTGTTGATATTTTAGACTTCATCATCAGGTCGATATGTTGTCGATTGGATTATGATTTGTTATATGCAGCTGCACTTATGAAGTAGTAGGCTCAATGTAAGTTTGTTTGTTTGTGTGGTTGTTGTTGTTGTTGCCATGAACATGATTTTGAAGTACAGAAGAGCCAAAAGAAAAGAGAAATGAAAACTCGAATTCGAAAAAAAAGCACGAGTTTAAAAAATTTTAATTTTACCAATAACAATTTTGTGTAGGAAGTTGTTGTAATTAAAAATAAAATAAAAATGTAGTCACAATCATTAGAAGTTTCTTCTTATTGTATTATGAGTTTTTTTATTGTATTATCAGTTTGAAAAGTTCATCAATCTTGAAAATACATACATACTCGCATATATACTCGTTTTTTTTTCATTATTACTGCTACGAAAGTTCATTGATTTTTGCTCGATAAACTTCCGTTTCCGCATAAAAATGTCTCAAGTCGTCACAGACATTACAAAACTGTCAAAGAGGAAGGCGGGCAGCGACGGAGAAAAAGACAGTCAGACGACAGACGATTACGCTAAAAATGGTATAAAGTTTCATTTTAATGCATACACACATGCACAGTGAAAGAAAAGCCAATATACAAATACAAACACAGCACATACTCGTACACACCTAGTTAATCTTCGGTACTTCACTCACTACTATAAGAAAGACTGTGTGGGCGGGCGCGACGTTAGTGGAGACGGGGGAAATTGCAGTGGGAAAAGTTTAAGCAACAAATGGAAAACATTTTCGCCGCACACCACAATCGAAATAAAATTGCGAAAGGCTCTTACTTTATTATTGTTTTGTTTAGCTTGTGGGTGCTTGTTGCTGTTATTGTTATTATTGTAGATTTGTTTTTATACATATGCGCTTCCTCCCAGAACTACGCTAGAACGCCAGAGGAAGAAGAAGCTTTTTTACGATTTTCGCACTGTCTGCGAAAAATCGAGAATTGGCATCAAGTCATAGTGGAAGTAAAAGCAAACAGAAAAACAGAAAAAAAAAAGAAAAAAAAGGCGGCAAAAATAAATATTACGCAAATATGAAATAATAATAAAATTTCTGCATTCTTGTTACTCAAATGCAACAGCAAACAACAGCAGCAAATTATTATTATTATTGTTGTTGTTGTTGTTTTTGTTATGTGCAATTTACAAGTACTTAAAATAATAATAGTAATAACTATTTTTGATATGTATGCATGCTTGCTGCTGCTAGCTGCACGAATTTACAATTCAAATGCGAAAGAAAAAACGAGCTAAATTTTATAGACTAAGAATTTTCAGAATTACAAAAATAAATTATGAATTAATATTTTCTTTAGTTGTTGTTGTTATACTTACACATATAATATTCCACTGTACGTATATAAGTTGCAATTATTTCTTGTTTGCTTTCTTTCAATTAAGCGCTCAGAAAAAATTATTACTTTATATTACTTACAACAAACTTGCTAAACAAAATTTAGAATTTTTATATGTATAAAATTTTTATGCGGCGCCGCCACGAATTTCATGTGTAAACAAGCAGCAAGAAGGAAATTACTTAACATTAACACACAAATTAATAAATTTCAAAATGTGTGAAAAAACAATAATTAAATTCTTTTTGAATGTTTCATCTGTTTTTGCTATTTTCTCTATTTTTGTTCACTATTATCACTATTATTTATTAATAAATAAAAATAAAAAAAAGCCAAAAAGCATGAAATCATTCGGAATTGGCCAATAGTTTTCTGGCTAGCTCATTTATTTGTGAGCTTCATAACACTTTATAATCGACAAAGAATCATTAGATAATGATCTTTGTAGTACTCGTGTGCATGTAAATATATTACATATTTTATAATTAATGCATTCTTTCTATAGAATCATAATCAATTCAGACACTTACTTATGTACAATATGTACATTTAATCGATTTATACTACTGTGGGCAAAAGTTAGTAAGACTTTGTTCATAATTTCAAATTTTTTTATTCATTCTTCCAAATCTATTTCGTCCCCTTCAAAGTAATCCCCCCCGGCCCCAATACACTTGTGCCAACGTTTTTTCCAATTCTCGAAACAGTTGTTAAAGTCAATTTCCGGAATAGCCTTCAATGCGCTTAGCGATTCATGTTTAATGTCTTCAATTGACTCAAAACGGTGTCCACGAAGCGGTTTTTTGAGTTTAGAAAATAGCCAAAAGTCACGTATCACACGGTGCTAAGTCAGGCGAATAGGGTGGTTGCGGAACGACATCAGTCGAATTTTTGGTAAAATGGTCTCGTAAAACCAATGCAGTGATTTTGGAACCAATGCACCAATCGTGCATTCACTCTTCTTAGGCCCAAATGATGTTTTAAAATGGTTTTCACTGATCCTTCCGATATTCCAACGATGCCAGTAAGGTCTCTGACTGTTAATTGTCGATTCTCGAGCACCAATTCCTTGATTTTATTGACGTGTTGATCATCAATTAATGTTGATGGCCGTCCTGGACGTGGTTCGTCGTCAACGCGTTCTCGACCATCTTTGAACAATTTGTACCAATCAAAAACACTTGCTCGCGACATACAATTATCACCGAAAGCCTTTTGCAACATTCTGAACGTTTCGGCACCAGAAATTTGATTCCGCACACAAAATTTAATGGAACTTCTTTGTTGAATAATTTCACTCATTGGGAAAATCGCCGAATGCATTTTTTGTACTTCAGAAATACAAGCGTATACTAAACACTAATGATTATTTTGATGTGACATTTGGCACAGATGTCACCGACAGTCATACCAACCTTAAAAGAATAATATTTTGATGAATGGGTTTCCGCGCGAAATACAAATTAAAAAGTCTTACTACTTTTTGCCCACAGTAGTATTTAGCCGTGGGGGGCTACACCATCAGGACTTCGTTCTTTGAGTACAAGAAAAAATTAAATCTCAACTTTTCCGTTTATTTGTTAATTTTATTAATACTACTCTAGTGAATTGCAAATCAAATTGCCTTTTTTTATTGCACTTTATTACAATGCAATTGTAATTGGGTTATTACAATTGGGTTCATTTTGATTTTAAAATTATTCCTGAGAGGACTCTGGAGCAAAAGTTAATAAAATCTGCCCTTTTTGGCCTTAGTTTTGATCCTTAATCTATTCTTGAGGGCACTCTGCAGCAAATGGTAGTAATATCATGGACAGTTAAATGTTTCATTCTACAGGAGTTAATCTATGGACCAACCGATTTTTTTGAAACTTTGAGTATCGGGAATTCTTGGGTGTAAGGAACTAATTTTTTCCTACAATGTTGATCGTAAAATTATTCTTCAGGGGTCTCTGGAGCCAAATGGTTAGTCAAATGGGGGAAAAGTTGTATTTGTTGTCACAAACATGACAGAAGCAACCAAAGAAGAAGGCGAACATCGACGTAGAAAGACATACAGACGATTACACAAAAGTGTATAAAGTTACATTTTAATGCGTATATACACAATGAAACAAAAACTAATATACCAAAAAAAAACACAAGCATATGCACACTCATACACACCTAATCTTTAGACCTTCACTCACTACTAATAGAAGACTGTTGGCGCCGCTCCAATAGTGGAGACAGGGTAAATTGTAGTTGGGCTTAAGCTATGGGCCAAACGATTTTGTTGATACACTGTGTATCGGGTTTTTTGGGACAAGAAACTGATTTTTTTTACCCCAAATTAAAACCCATTTTTAAGGAGGCTCCAAAGCAAAAGTTTGTACAAATCGCGGAAAGTTAAATTTTCCCTTCTACTCGAGCTTATATACATATTTACCAACACATAACATTGAAACTTTGAGTATCGGGAAGATTAATCTTAAAATTACTCCTGAGAGGGCTCTAGAGCAAAAGTTAGTAAAATCAGAAAAATCCAAAATATTCTTGTACTGGAGTTTCATCTATGGACACATCGATTTTGTTGCAACTTTGTTTGCCAGGGTTTTATGGGTCAAGGAATTGATTTCATGCCTTAATTTTAATCTTAAAAATATTTCTGCGGGGACTCGGAGCGAAATTTAGTAAACAATTTTATAGAATTTAAATTCCCCGGTACTCTAATAGTTAGTACAATTGGAATTTCTTAGAAATAAAAAATGCATTACCTTCGGTTCTAGAATCCTTTCTTCGATATGATTCTTTCCAGCATTTGGTTAAATTTTTTATATATAATTTTACATATATATACACATATTTTATACATATACTTTTTGAAAAATACCTTTGGTTAGAATCCTTTCTTTTATATGATTCTGTACAGCATTTAGTTAATTTTTTCAATACATATCCTTTTTGAAAAATACCTTTGGTTCTAGAACCCATTCTTTAATATGATTTTTTTCAGCATTTTGTTAATTTTTTCAATTCATATATACTTTTTGAAGAAGTAATCGATTGGCGTGTCATAAGAATTACTACACAGTGACGGGTGCTTAAATTTATATTAAATTTTTCATTGTTGCTGCCAGTTACTGATACACATCAAAGCAAACTACATAATTAAGTTAAATATTCCGCTGTGTGCAAAAAGAAAAAATAACAATTTTAAGATAGTATTATTTTAAATTTTGAAATTACTTCCTCTTCCTTTTGCAAATAAATATTTACTAAAACTAAACTAAGAACAAACTTTTAGACATTCACTCTCAACGCACAACATTCAAAAATTGAGCTAAAATAATTGCCACAAAAAATATTCACACGAAACAGGAAAAGAAGCTTTTAGTAAAACAAAAATCCTAAAAAGAAGCTACAATTTTAGTATACATTTTAACGACGCCGACAGCAACAACCTTGACATTGAAAATTACATTCATATATATACAAACATAAGTATATGTATGTATAAAACTTAAGGTAGGAAGCAATGAATGAGCGTTGACAGACGTGGCACGGTTGGGGCAATGTTGATAATGGTGGCGCCTACAATCACATGCGCCCACATCACACAAGCTGACAGTCACCAGGCCAGCCAATTAGTCACATCTTAAATCTGAAAAGGCTTCCTCCGTCTTACACTGACTAAATAAATCTAAACAGCTTGCAGCAAAAGTTACACGCGACCAAACATCGGCTGCTGGTGCTGGCACTTATGCTGTTGCTACTTCTCCTCCTACGTCTACCACTAACAAATTGTAGGTAAACATAAATATTTCTGTGCAGGAAATAAAGCTTTATCGTAAAACGCTCGTAAATACTTTTTTACGCTATGTATCGCATGTATGTATGTAGTAAAACAAAAAACAAAAATAATTAATTGTTGTTTATCAACAAACAAACAACAAAAAACCAAAAAATAAGCTTACAAAAATGACGGAAAAGGCGCGAGTGGCATAAAAATAGCAGCTCACACCGAGAAAACAATAAGAAATTTTAGCAAAACAACTCAAAATCAGACAGAAAATATTAGCATTTGAGAATATATATTATAAAAATTTGCAAAAAAAAAAAAACTTTTGTAAAAAAAATTATAAATAAAAGACCTTCAGAAGTCATAGGTACACAGTACACACTAAGGGATCGCGGGATCCCGGACCTTTTTCCCGTCCCGAAATATCGCGATTGGAGATTTACCTTAATTTTTATCATACAATTAGAAGCTTTTCACATTTTCATTTCACGAAATCTCATGTATGGACATTTACCTCAATATAGAAAGGCCCTACCTAAAATATTTTTTGTAATCAACATTTTTACTAATTTGAATGTTCCGTACTCAACCGAATCAGAAAATGCCGAAACCCCACTTTAAAAAAAATGTTAGTTTAAGACAAAGAAGGGTTTACATTAAATTTCTTTTTCCTATTGCAATTTTATTTTTAATTAGCCGAATTGTCATTTAATATATACCTACATATTTTTTGATATATTACAAAATAATTTCTATTGCATAATTATTACTTAAAGTTTTCAGCTATATTCCAATCAATTTCACATCCATGGCCTAAGTTTGCCTTCATCATATAGTATGTAAACATGCTGATAAATCTATATATTGAAAAGACTGAACTACTGTGATTTTCTATTTTAAATTGTGTTTCTGATTTAAAGAAAAGTAATTAAAATACAACATTAATATTTATAAAATCGTATTGTTTTTCTAAGTTGTTCCATACATAAAATTCGGGTTCCCGAACAATCCCGAGATTAGAGTAGATGAATATCGAAATCACGGAATTCTTAGTACACACACGAGAAACTTCACTTCCCAAAAAGCTGATAAGGTAGGACGGATGAACGGTGGAAGAGAGCTCGATAGCGAAACTGCATCATAATACGAAAAATAAAAACAAAATAAAAGCGTGAAAATTAAATGTAATTGATAAGAATACAAAAACAAATTTAACCGTGACAAAAAAAGCACACACACAGAATTAAATATAGAATTGAAAATATGTAGAAAAAAAAAACAAAAATACACAAAATTTGATAAGAGAATGAGAAGGCAGGGCAAGAAGAAATAAATAGAAGCTCAGCAAATGTTGTGATTGGGTGTGTGTGTGTGTGTGTAAATGTGTGAGTGTCTGTAGTTCAATTAGGAGTGCTGTGTGCTTTGTACCTTACCCATAGGTAAATCAACTAATTTAAAAGTAGTTTAAAATTAAATTTTTTAACTATGTTTTAAATTGACTTTTATTCATGGAACGAACTCACGTTTTTCAAATTGCAATGTTCTACGAATAAGTAAGTATATGAAAACTAGATTATTTTTAACTACTTTTAAACCAGTTATATTGGATCCTTTTTCGTGGCATAAGAAAAATAACAAAAATTTAATTTTGTTTTTACTTACTAACTTTTTTTTGAACAAATGAATTATTAGATTTTATGTTGTTTTATGGGCTTGAACCAGTAACTGCGCAGTTATATGCAGTATAAAAGGAGCATAGCAAAAAAAGGACTGCTGTGCGCTATTTTGCCGCGGCCTCAACGAGTTCGTGTATCCTTAGATAACTAACACGTGCGTACGCTAGTATGCCAATTATATGAATAGTCGGAGTAGTAAGAGTAGTCGGAGGTTCAATTCTTTGTGCGGTCTTATTTGTTTTCAAATTTTAAACGAAACTGACTGCCACTATATGTAGTGGCAGTTTAAACAATTCTCGTAATTCATTGCTTTCCTATTGGTTGTTTTTCAATTAGTTGTTTTGTTCCGATAATACTGAAGATTGACTGGAAGGAAACGTGATAAATGACACATATAGCAAAAGTGAATGAATATTGCAAAGGGGCACAACAGTCAGTCAATTCAAGTATAAAGAGAAATTTGCAATAACAAAAATATTCAAAATAAAATATAAAAAAAAAATTAACAAACTAAATACACACACAAATCCATTCAAATAATTCTGATGACCTTGAACATGAAACACCAATACCAACAGCTTAAAAAAATCTGAAATGTACCAGTAGGAAATGGTTTGTCTGACGCCAGGAATGATTAAACTATGAATTCTATTAATTTTATAAAACTTTGGAACAGATTAAAAAAATTTCCACCCGGAAATATCAAGTGCCATTTTAGCATCCATGCGAATATTTTACATTCAATTTCATATTTCATTTGCCTAGATATTTCAACCCTAGTAAGCCTGGATTGATCGCTGAATTTCCTATTGGGTTTTGCATATTATATCTAAAAGTTGCGAAAACAATGAAAACAACAACCAGTAGCAGTTTTTTTTTCTACAATTCTGAAGGAGCAAGCGGAGTAGAATAAACAGAAAAAAAAGAAGAAAAACCACAAAATAAAATTTAGCAAAAAACATAAAACAAAAAAGTAAAAAAAAAACATGATCGCACACACAAACACACATATGCACAACGAAAAAGTGCTGGCAATATTGATCGTGGCATAGAAGTATGAGGAAATAATGAGACGGCCGTAGATAATTTAGGGGGTGGCGAAGGTGGAGCGGCACTGCGTTTCGATGAAGTGAAAACGGCGGGTGTGTGGATGGTATTGGGTAGTCTGAGGAGACACAGAATTGTGTACCATCGCAAAATTAATTGTGAAAAGTATATACACACAAAAAGGCAATAAAATTTCAACAAAAATCAAATGTACATACAAATAAGAAAATGAATAGAAGCACAGAGAAGAAATAGCAATGGGAACAGAGACAATGAAAAACCAAAACGAACAAAATTAAATAAATAAATAAAAATAATATGGCAAAAAAATAATAATAATAATAAAAAGAATTGAAATGCCATTTTCGTAATTTTAAATAAGTTTCGAAGCAATAAATTTTATAAGAACAACAACAACAGTGGCATGGCCCAAGAAATGAAAAAAAAAACAAACCTAGAGGAACAACAACAACAAAATATACTTCATCAAATTTGTAGCAAATATAATTAATTTTTTTTTTTTTTTTTTTTTGATTCGTTGAATTGCTGCCATTAATTTTTAGGCAAAATAAATAGCGAACGAGAAGAAACATGAAAAGAACGCTGAGAAACGTTTTTTGTTTTATAGTAACCAGAAAAATTTGATAACTAGGTTACATTCTACCTAAGGAAAATAATTATGAAAAATATTTCAAAAACATTCATTATATTTTTTGGAACTCAAGATATGATATGATGTATGATTTTGCTACTTATTGTATTTAAGTATATTAAAAAAGAAATTTGCTGGCGACAAACTATGGGAAATTACGGAATAATTAGAAACTATAACTATAAAGTATCAAATATCAACACAATTGGGTGTAAGAAATGAGAAAACTTGAGCGTAAACATACATATATACATAAACATATATAAACTTCAAACATATAATAAACACCAAATAAGACTACTCTAATTTCCAGATTTTTTAAAAGTTCTGCTTCAAGTTTTCAACTCTAACTCCTTACAGATTGTCACCCTACTGGAATTATTATTTGATTATTTACCAAATAACGCTTTGATTGAAAGATGCCAATTCGTAAAACTGTTACAATGGATTTTGGAATAGGTTTATGAAGTATGTATATGTGTACAAAAGCAAGATAAAAATCCCCACCCAAAAATCCCCAGATGAAATTTTTGAACAAATTCGTAATTTTTGACTATCTTGCGCAATTAAAGTAGTCGAAAACGGGCTCATTTTCGCTCATAAAAGACTGTTTTATCGGGCGAAAATAGTTCCTTACACACGTCACCACATGAAGGTTCCGGTTTTTTCAGACATTTATGGATAATTA
Source organism: Palloptera scutellata (assembly GCA_958295655.1). NCBI lineage: Eukaryota > Metazoa > Arthropoda > Insecta > Diptera > Pallopteridae > Palloptera > Palloptera scutellata. Next base: position 40,896,670 of record OY282450.1, on the reverse strand, counting down.
CTATTTTTTTTTTAGGCGTAAGGACGACTAATATTTGTGTCTATTTATTATCGTTATTTATTTTGACATTAAAAGAGATTGATGGAGACTACATGAAGTGATTTTCAATGTATAATATAATGAAGTCTTCCAAATACTGGGTGCACTCTTCCAAAAAGGATTTTAAACAAAATTATGCTTCCGGAGAAGCGAAAACTTCGTATAAAGAAAAACGCTCAAGAAATGCTCAAGATATTTTTTGTGTCAAATTTTCATTTAATAGTATTCAGCTCTTAGATCGATATTAAAATACATTTTAATATCGATCCCCCATTGGGGGCCTAGGCCGAGCTTTTCGCATCCATTAATGTATGCGAGGTACCTACAGTTTTATGCCGAATCCGAACGGCGAAGTTAAAAGCTTTTCATAGGCAATTTTCACTGTTGTAGGTTTGCTATTGCCTGGTGCTGTGTAGAAAAATTGTTTCTTCTAACATTTTGATTTTGCCTGTGTCTAGATTCGAAAGCCGGACACTCTGCGTAGCATGCCAACACACTACCAACTACGCCAGCGTAGACCATGTGAATATAGTAACACATATTTCGACAAGAAACATGTAAAATAGAAAGATCAAAGTCAAATATTTTTTGGCTACTACTTTTTCATACTTGGGAGATTTTTTGAACAATTAGATACCAAGTCGTTACGAATAGAGGGAATAAAGACATGACGGAAACCTTGACCCACCAAAAAATTATTCATTCTTCTCTTTTTCGCGCTCTATCTCTATAATGGCATCTTTCTTCATTTCGCATTTCTTTTCAACTTCTTGTTGAAAATTCTTGTGAATTTTTGTCATAATAATGAGAAATAAAAAATTTAAAAATAAAAAAAGTGAAAACAAGTTAAACTTGAAAAGTAACAGCAACAAAAATACTATAATAATAATGATAATAATAAATAACAAAACCGAAATCTGAACACACACATACGAGTACATGTATGTACATACATACATACACATATACATATGTATATATGTATGTACAAAAAGTAATAAAAAATATAATAATAACAATGTGTTTTTTTTTCATAGTATACAGCGTTAAATAACAAACTGAACACAACCACGCGTTGTTACTCATTCTTATGCAAATTGTGTTACTGCATTATTAACTTCCTCTATCTTCTTTTTATGCAGAGTATTAAAATGAAAATAAAAATTTTAAATATATGTTCTAAATATGTATGTATGTATAACAATAAAATATATTAATAAATAAAAATAAAAACACCAAATGCATAAATAAAATCAAAAATCGAGAAGTATTTACAATTTCTTTTTTTTAATCTTCCAAAAAATTAACAATCCAAAAAACAAAAGAAGAAATTGCCTGGACTCGATTCTGGAAGTCAAGAGACAAAGTATGAATTGCGGGCGGCGGGCGATGAAAATGGCAAGCAGTATTTAATGTCTGTATATGTATGGTACATTGCATTTATGAATTTATATTTATATGAAAATAATATTTCTGTGTTTGTGTTTGCGTTTGCGTTTTTTTTTTTGTAGCAGAAGCTGTTTTAATTACATTCATTCGGTGATTATTTTATTAATAAACAATTTCTTTCAAATTTATTACTTATTATGTAAGAAGAAAGCGATTAATAAAGATGATGATATTTTTGAAAGGAACCAATCTTTATAAACAATAAAGATTGGTTCCAGCTTTAAATTAATTAAATATAAACTGTTTTGAAATTCTTTGTGAAAGCTGAATCCTGATGAAAAACGAACATTTCCAAAATAATGTTCCCCCAGATTTTAAAGTTTAAGATTTTGTACGTGGCCTTTGCATCTTTTCAGAATAGTAAGTATTTAAATGGAAATAGCAAAAAGATTAATTAATAAATTACATCAGATTATAATTATTTTTTTTTTCAAGGATGTGAGTAATTTGGACAGTAGTTTTTAATATATTCATATATAAGAATTTCGTATTAACTATGGTCTTTAAATTATACATGTATATTCCATTGGAGGTGGGGCATAGTAGGTCCGAAGTGTTTTCGGTTAACACTTATATTTGTTTAAAACCTAACGTTACTCAGCGAGCGATAACGAGCACTTCAGAAAAAGAGCATTACTACTAAGATTTTTAACAGATTCAATTTCCTATTTTTCTGTTCATATCTTCCCCCATAATTAATATCAAAAATCTTGTTTGGATCACCAAAAATACTAATCAAATTCTTTAAGAGAATTGTTTCATCTTTAATTCACTAATTTCAAATTAATAATTTTTCTTCAAAAACTTACCGTACTCGCTCCGAATAGAGTTCAACTTCTTTGTTCTTTTGCTGTTGCACCAAATGTTGTTGATCGAAAATGTTCAAATGCTTTAAGCCGGTATTGTTATTGCCATTGCCAATAATAGTTGGTGGCTGTTGGTGCTGCATTTGTTGTTGCTGTTTGGTAGCAGCTGTCAATAGCGCATTGGTGCCAACAACACCAACACCATTCGATGCGGCAACACAACTACCATTAACACTGTTTAAAATTGATTTTGTTAAACCATTTTGCATTAAATTCTGTTGATATTGTTGCAATTGCAAGTTTTGCTGCTGCTGATGCAGATGCAGATGTTGCTGATGTATCGGTGAAATGCAAATGTCTCCACTTGATTGTGAAGCCGATGGGGAAGTGGTACCACTGCCAGCGCTTGAAGAGAGTGAACCAGCTCGTGCACGTAAATTTAAGCCCAATATATTTCCATTGCTCATTATGTTGCTGAGAGAAGGGACAACACTCTGCTGCTGCTGCTGCTGTTGTTGCTGTTGTTGAGCTTGTGGCGCCAGCTGTTGCTGCTGCTGTTGTAGGCTATTGCTATTGTGATGCAAACCTGAGCCAATCACGCCCACATTCGGATTCGGTGAAATATTATTATTGTTACTGCTGTTGTTGGCGACGTTTGCATTATTGCTGCTAACAACAATTTGCGAGCAATTATTAGTAATGCCATTGCTGACACTGTTAGCATTACCATTCGATACAACTGCAATGCCATTAGTGGTATGTCCGTTTTGTTGTTGTTGCTGTTGCGATTGCTGCTGCTGCTGCTGTTGTTGTTGCTGTTGCAACTGCTGACTATTCGTGTGATAGCCATTTGGGTTCAATGGCGCTAAAGCCAATGCTGGCTTCTGATTATTTCGATTGCGTTTCTTCTTCTTCTTCTTGTCTTCTTCGTCGTTGGGGTTGACATTCACTGAGCCACCATTGGAGGAGCTGCTACCACCATTCCCATTCACCAGCCTCTGCTGCCCACCATTTGTGTTGGCCCCATTCGTGGTGATGACAGCAGTGCCATTGCTAAAGTTCCCACCATTAACACCATTCGTGGTGGCGGTGCCGCCACCTCCATTTTTCAATACTGTCACCGACACTGGCGTCGGGGTCCACTCCAAATCCTTCCGTATATGCCCACGTCCGCACTTGCAGCCGCATGCCTTATACACCAAATCGTAGCCTTTCTTGGTCCACAAGTTCTGCGACCGCTGACGATCGGACCAGGAGCGTGCACGTCCCGTCGACTTCAGGTATACCTGCACCGTTTGCTCCCACGACTCAAAGCACTCACGGTGCATGTATTGGCCCACGTTGCAATTTTCATTGTTGCAGATGACCCGCACACAATCGCTGAAGTCGTCGAACGTGATTACCGTGTCCACCTTGAAACACTCACCGTTCGGATAGCAGCAGCGAGTAAATTGCTCATTCTTGTGGTTGTTATTGCTCTGATGGTTGTTGGTCGAATTGCTAGTTTGCATTGGAGACATGATGTTGTTGCTGCTTAGCAGGTTGCTCCGATTGCTATCGTTATTGCTGATGATGATAATGTTGCTGTTGTTTTCGTCGTCGTCGTTGTGGTTATAAAAAGTTGATGCAGTTGTTGTTAGCAGTTGTTGATGCTGTTGCAGCTGTAACTGCTGCTGGTGGTGGTGGAGCGATTCGTGTTCCTGTAACTGCGTTTGGTGATGAGGATGATGTTGCTGAAGAGGTTGAGGCTGTTGTGGTTGCTGATGATGCTGCACACTACTGCGACGCGGCGCCATAAGTGGCAAACAAAATTTTGAATCAATGCCGTTTGTCGAAACTTATAAATGTTTACTGATTACGAATCTTCGGATTTCGAGCAAATTAATTAAACATTAATTAGCAGCTGTAAAAATTATATATGCAGCAATCACCGTCTGTATAAAAGTTGTTACGTACTTTAGAACTTAGGTAAGACATTTTATTTGTTAAATTCGTTAAGGAAATTATAATTCATTATTTCAGTTATTTATTTTTTTTTCATTTCCATTTTTTTTATTTTTAGAAACATGTATACAAACAAAAAAGAATGCAATACTCTTTGTAAACAAATTTTAAATGTGTCTGCACAAATGTTGCTGCAACAAATTTAGTTGAGTTTATATATTTGTTTTCTTGTTTATTGAAAATATCTGAGTTTCAATTGAGTAGACATGCAAAAATTGCAGTTTTAGAAAATTGTTGTTGTTTTACAATTTCGAATATCTCTCACATCTGTTTATCAAAATTGTATTTGTTATTAACTAAAATTGTTTTTGGATTAAAAATATCAATTGTATTTTTATATTTGTTTTTATGCGAATTTAGCGAAGCTGCCGAAAAAATGGGGAAGAAAAAAGCTCAAAACCCGAAACTTTTTTCTATACACAATTTAAATTTTTCACTCATGCACAAATCCAACCGGCACTTTTAATTTACTGTTATGCATGTTTCGTCGTCGTTCTATTATAAGAAATTAAAAAAGTGTTTTTGTTTTGGAAGTTCGTCGCCTGCTTCGTTTTAAATTCGCGAAAATTTAAATAGAATAAATATTTCTTCAAATTCAATTTGCACTTTTATTTGGGGATGGATGTGTTTTTGTTTCACCAAAATTCCACAGTACCAGTACAAAAACAAAAAAAAGCAAAGTAGTATTACATATATTCACGCGCTTACACAACCTACTCGAACGAAATCGAAATTGAAACTGAAATTACTCGCCGCTGCAAATCACTCATTCAACAAAAATACAAATCGCAAACTCCAGCAAGTTGCGTTCGCACGCAACTTCATACTTGCTCGGCAGCGTAGCAAAGCCGCAGTCGTAACGTCGTTCGTATGCAACATGTTTGTTGTTTACGAAATGTGTGCACAAAAGCGACCGAGTGTGGGAAAGAGATAGCGTGAGCGATATATGTGAAAAATATCTAAAGGAGAGGAGGAAAATTTCACTCTCTCTTACTCACCCTCTCACACACAGTAGTAGGCGAAATTTTGACAGTAGAATGCGTTGATTTTTGGTTGTGCAGAACTTTCGAAAATTCACCGTATTTTTGGGGTAATTAACGATTTTAATTTAAACATTTAACATGGCATACTCTATTTATTGAGATGGGATATGATATTGCGGTAGATAGAGCAAACGATGGGTTTAGTTACCGCCCCCTTGCCCACACCATCATAACGCTGTTACTTCGCATGCTTGTACCTAAGAAATTGAGGAATTGGGAATGGGGCGAGGGCGTTACAGAAACTCATTTCGAGCTGTAATTTCTCCGTTTCTTTTGGTGATGTGGACTTAAGTATGAGTTTAATGAAAAGTGAACATTGTTGTTAAGTAACTACAGTGTGTTACTGCAGAATAGACAGATTTTCAGATTTAGATGCAAGTTTATTAACGGGAATTATTGGAAGAAATTTGATCCGCAAATATGTTAGGTATGATGCCCTCCTCACATTGGAGAACTGAGGCAGCGGTATTTGAACTTTTGATTTCGAACGAATCCAGTATGGCTCAAAGACCGGATTTAAGCCTAGTCTTAATAGTACTCTTTCTGTGCTTGCGCCCTTTCCCGCTAGTCAAGATTTGTACACTTGCATTGTGACTCTTCTTCAAACACTCTTTTGCATAATTTTTGGAATTCATAGCTCCTTCTCGTATGATGTTGCTTAAAATTTTCCAACATAATTCATATCGTTGATTGACCAATTTTCATTATCACAGTGCGCACATTTTCGAATTTTTTTAAGTTTTTCTATATTTACGCCGGTGGTAAAATATGATCGTCGCAGCGAAAATTGTCACGGAAATTATAGGCAGCGACCCCTATCAATCAAGTATGAAAAAAAATGAGGAAGAATATATGTATACTCGTGCACATAAATGATGGATGGGCAGCGCTCTCTCTCACAAGTAGCGTATGAAAAATTATGTATACGAGGTATGATAAAAAAATAACCATTATTTTCAAAAAGTATTTATTTATTCATCAACAACTTGTCTTGTCCCCCTCAGATATAATACACTTATGCCAGCGTTTTTTCCAATACTCGAAACACTTCTGAAACGCGCTTTTTGGTATCGCCAACAGCTCCTGTTTCGATTTTTCTTTAATCTCCTCAATCGTAGCAAAACGCATTCCTTTCATCGGTGTCTTCAGTTTTGGGAAGAGGAAAAAGTCAGCGGGGTCCGGGGCCAAGTCCGGTGAATACGGTGGTTGAGGTATGGTAACGGTTTTGTTTTTGGCCAAAAACTTACGCACAAGCGACGTTTTCTTGCTCAAAATTTAGCAATTTTGGAACAATCTTCGCTGCCGCACGTTTCATGCCTAAAACATCCGTAAAAATCTCATGCTTGGCATGAGAAAATGAACGAACGATATGCCAACATCATCAGCAACCGCACTGATAGTGATTCGACGATTATCCAAAATCATTTTCTTCACTGCGTCAATGTTTTCATCGGTTGTTGATGTGCTCGGGCGACCAGGACGAGCATCGTCATTGACATCTTCTCGGCCTTCCTTAAACCGGTTATACCACAATTGAACTTGTGTTCTGCTCATAGTAGACTCGCCAAAGGCCACAGTCAACATTTCAAATGTCCTTGCGCATTTAATTTCATTTTTTACACAAAACTGAATACAGTTTCATTGATCCATTTTTTCGAATAGTAAAAAATCGAAGAGCACACCAAAACACGACTAACCTTTTTATCTGTCAAAAACAAACTGACAATCTAAAATGGTTGGTATTGCCAACATATATAACAGACATGTGTACCAACATAACAGAAACAAAAATGCGAAAATCGAACATACGTAACTCACGAAATTTGAAAATAACGGTTATTTTTTGATCACACCTCGTATACTTACACATATGCATCCTCATTTTTTGTATACTCGATAGGCGCTGCTTATCGGTTTATTGTCATATTTGACATTTCAAACAAAAATTTGACATTTCAAGCAAAAATCGTTAGTTATTTTAACGCAAACGTTCTGAAGAAGAAAACTTCCTCAGGGCACACTTCCCACTGACGCACACGACGCATACAATGTATTTTGCCTTTTTAAGCATGATGACTTTAGTTTTTTTTTCTGTTTTCATTAGGTTCAAGAGATATTTACAATAGTAAAATAAAAGATATATTTCTTTAATTCGCAAAATCGTGATTTCAACTTCTGTCAAGTTTTAACTAAGCTAATACATTTGAGAGTGGTGTGGTCGCAATGGTATGGTCGGTGTGGAGTAGTTGGTAGTGCGTCGAACTGCTTCGCAGAGTATCCGGCGTTAAAATCATGGCACAAGCAAAATCAAAAAGTAAAAAAAAAAACAATTTTTCTACACGGTACCACTTCTTGGCAGGCAATGGCAAACCTACAAGAGTTAAAATATTGCCAATGAAACGCTTTACACTTCGCCATTCCACTCATGTACAAATATAACACGCACAACATGAGTGGATGCGAAAAGCTCGGCCTACTCCCTCCATGGGCAGTACTACCATTAAAAGAAGAAGAAGGAAATATTTTAGGATAAGTTTTCTTCCAAATGATGATTTAAATTATATATTATCTGTAGTAGTCAATATGTACATATATTAAAAAGAAATTATGACTAAAACATGGGTTTAATAGCTCAGAAACCAACAAGACTCCAAGAAAGTGATTTACAATCTTTAAAAGTTAATGTATCTCAAAGCCTTGGAAATAAAATGTAAGTTTTCTACTCTTTTTTAAGAGTAGTGAATAGAAACAATCTATCATGCATCTATTCATATATATATACATATATATTCATCTCTTTTCCACACATCGGTTTGACCACCAGTGTTGTAGCCAGTAAAGCCTGTATAGTTTTGGGTGCATATAACAGCTGGCGAATTCAAAACATCGTTTGGCATATTTCCGTTTTCTTTTTATGTATTTAATTAATTAATCAATACGGCCAAAAAAGTGTCACTTCAAAAATTGCCTTCCCGCAGTTCCTAACCGATGTTAGACTGTAGGTCCGTGTGGTATCACAATGGGCGGTTTCGGCCTGACCCTGGAGAGCCACTTAACCTAATCTTACCCAGTGAAAACATGACACCCCTTGAGATCAGAATTCGATGAATTAAAATTTGTTCACCAAATTAGATTTTGTTAAATATCTTTTTAACCCGAACAATGCTTAAAATCTAAAAACGCCATCGTTCTTAAAGTAACAAAATACATAAGAAAATCAATTAAATACTCGATGGAGTAAAATCGGCGTCGATAAATGTTCGGTAAATATATGTTATTGGAATTCATTTAGTTAAAATCAGCATGTCAAATTTTAAGCGGATCCAGCAAGGGAGTTTGAAGTTTCAGATAATGGCATCAGATTTTATCTAAAGTTGAAGAAAAAATTTAAATAATTCGAAGGGAAATGTACGAGCAACCAGCTTTCTATGATTCATTTCAATACAAACAACAAATAACAATATCCTTTGCATGTCGATAGGTACACAAACTTTCCTAAATTCACTTACAACTCAGTAGTGAGTCTATAGTTTTGTAGTAACAGGAAGACGATGGTTTTTATGGTTTTTCATATCACTCTCGCTTTACCTAGTGCAAAATCATAAACTGAAACTTGACTTTACTGACATTAATAACCTGCCAACAGTGGAACAACATCACACTGCCAAGGCTACGCAAAGAAAATTCAAAGCTTGGAAGCATTCATTCCACTGTACCTTCTCGAAACGACTGTGCAAGGGACTCGAAGCGAACAAAAGCAACGATGAGATATTTAAAAAATATAAAATCAAGTTGACTTCATTTGTACCAACTCATGCGTGTGTGTGTGTTTTGCAAACAAAACTATGTATGTGTGTGTGTATTGTACCCTGTAACCAATCGGTGCAGTCGTATAGACCACAATTGGTGCTTTGTCTAGTCTAAAGTTGTGACAATAGACTAGTTATTTTTAAAAAGGCTTGTCATTGGACATGACCACTACTGGTCCTGCACTATATTTATAAACTAGTCCAAAAACTAGTTACATTGGACCATTTCGTGGCACAACAAAATAAATTTAAATATTTATTTTTTATTTATCCTATTGTTTACTGAGCTCGAATCTGTGGCTGTAGATAATGAAACAAAGATCTTAATAGCTGAGTTACCCACCCGGGTGACCTCAGACTTTTTCAAATTTGATTCAGTTTATTGAAAAGAGCAATCAGTTTCAATGTACATATTTTAATTATGTTATAAAAAAAGTAAATGATATGACTTTTGGCACCTCAAGAAAAGAATTGATGAGAATGGACTGATGAGAATGGGCAATTTTTGTACTTAGTTTTACTGACACTGCTCTATACGCAAATAGCGTTCTACGTCTGATACAGATTTGCCGTGTGGTCCTTCTGACACATAATAAAGAAGTTCCCCTTGTTCACCTTGTGTTTGGCAGTTATTTGCGCTCCCGAAGTGCAATAATTTGTTTGGCATCAACAACATCGACGTTTACTACATCAATCTGATCATGTCACATAGAAACATGCGCCATATACCTATATTTAGTCTGCTGTTAGTTACAGGGTAACGACGTCTATATGCAGCCAGCAAAAGGCATTAAAGTATTAAAAACCATTTTCATTTCATTCGCAAACACACATAGACATTGTGAATGCTTCTTCTTGTTCCCTTCTTTCATCGTCCATCGTCAGCCGCCACGTCGTTCGTCGTCGTCGTTGTCGTCGTCGTCGTCGTCGCAATTGTATAGGCAGCATACTACATAAAATAAAACTCCACTTGGTCGCCAACAACGTTGTCGTCGTTTTTAGTTTTAAGCATCGATTGTCGTTGGCATTGGCAATGGCAAAATCTGTTGCTGCGGCATTGCAGAAAAAGAAGAAGAAAAGAGCTGCTGTGGTACTCATGTTAGACACCAACGCTTTCGAGGAGGATCGACGAGAAGAGGGTCGCTTGCTAGTGTCGACGTTTATGTTAACGTCGCCGTTCACTAAGTCGTTATGGCTTTGGCTTTTATATACTTATGTGAATACAGTGATGTGCAAATAATAAGCGCAAAGCAAAAATAAAACATATTTGCTTTTATAATACAGTAAACATGGGTTAAGTACATTTACCGTTTAAAACAAAATTAGAAAGAGAACTCAATTTATGTATGGTATTTCGAACCAATTTTAGATAGATTTTTTATTTAAGGGTCAAACAACCTGCACCGAAAACCAATATGGCCCAATAAATCAAAATATTCTGTTAACAATCTGTAGGTAAGCATTGAATTTTTCAAAATCTATTTAGATTGTGTGTGGAAAAAATAATACTCTACAGGCCTGTGAAAAGAAAATACGTCCCTCGGAGGGTAAGTGGATGATCAGCTATTAACCTCTTATTTTTATGAACCAAAAACCAGCATACGTATGGTACATGCTTTAGCTGAAGCAAAAAGGTTGACGGGGGCCCCTATAGAACTGCGGTGCCGGAGGAATTCCGTTGGGAATCCCGGACTGTTAAGAGCAACAAATAAACTTCAGAAGAGAGAAGATCCTGAAGAGCATTGAGTATTGAAAAAGTAAATATTTACCTAAAGCAAATATGTGCATAATGTTTTATTGTAGTTGAATAACCTTTATTCTTAACTCCCGCCAAACAACTCCGTTAATATATGGCAAATATTTGATGGATTTTCATCTTACGCTAAACATATACAATCGGATTTTGAGAATTGATAAAATTTATAATCCGAACGGCGAAGTGAAAAGCTTTTCATAGGTACTTTTTACTCTTGTAGGTTTGCATTGCCTGCCAAGAGGTGGTGCCGTGTATACAAAATGTTTTTTTCTACTTCTTGATTTTACTTGTGCCGAGATTTGAACCTCGGATATTCTGCATAGCAGGCCAACGCACTACCAACAACACCACAACGACATTGGAGCTAAAGCACAAGGCACTGAATTTTCTGCGCCTTCGTCAGGTTGTGTTTTAGCAGAAGCGCAAGATACTGATGTGGATGTGACTTGGTCGAGTGCTGTCGCACCAGAAGCTCGTTCCGCTGATGTTTGTGAATCTTAGTCAGGTGATGTGGTTGAGTCTTTGCAACTCGTAATGCTGATATTGATTCGTCTTCATCCGTTTCTGTTCCAGCAAGATCTCATGATTCTGATATTGATGATTCTTCGTCGGAGGCTAATCCAGGAACAGTTAATGATCCAAATTCTGTTGTGACTTCCTTGCGATGTTAATATTGATGCACCTTGGTGAGGTACTGAGCATACTGCGTCCTCGCCAGGTGCTGTTTCAGTAGAAGCTTGTGATAGTAACGACAATGATTCGAATGATGGTTGTGGGATTGATGTTACTCCGTCTCATTCGATTACTCTTCAGAAAGAAGTTTTAATATTTGTGAAGGTGGCCCTATGGCTCACCCAGGTGTCCTGTAGCTCACCCTGGTATCCTATAGCTCACCCAGAGATTGTAAAAGAGATGCCGAATAAAATTTTAGCTTGAGTCGATTTTCGATATTCTGTTCATAAGTTCCATCTCTCGTAACTTTTTCTTAAATAAATTTAAAATTACACGGATAAAAAAGGCGTGGGTTCGAGTTTGGTTCTAAAGCCTGATCTGAAAATGTAAAATAAAAGTGATATAAAATATTACAGAAGGAAATATATATGCTATTCTACTACCTGAGTTTATTGTTTTTCACATCACTGTACACACATACACATTTTTGTATGTGAGTGTGTGCATGTTTTCCCATTGTATGCACCCTTTATGTATTTGTAAATATTTCAATGATGAGACCTGGAACTTTTTCAGCTCATTTTGGTGGACCGGGCAGCAACACAACACAGCTACAAAGTTGAAGTTGCAAAAAATAAACAGGAAATTAAAAAAAATTTGTTATAAATATATATTTATATATACTATGGTGGTAACAAGAAGAGCGTGCATACTTTTTTTTTTATATATTTTGCTAGATTGCGTGCGGGTTGCGAATGCATTTAAATTGCAGATATATTTTATACTAACATGGATATGTACATATGTAAATGTAGGTATGCACATATATATGTATTTTTGAAAATGTTGTAAGAAAACCAAGGGTTATATAAGTAGAGTAGGTATAGGACAGCTGTGATTTGCTATATGAGGGCATGCACCTACTCTGCACTCGTTTGGTACGAGCAGTTAGCTATAAAGAAGCTATTGTGTCCCAATTGACCCAGTGAAGAGAAGATGCAATTCTCGAATGTAATTATGATTTTATGTATGTATGTGCATGTATAAATATTTATTAGCTCTGTATTTACACATACCAGTATATACAAATTGTATGTATTCATATGCTTGTAGAAGTTACCAGTTCGAAAATTTATGAATCCTTTCTCTAGAGGCTTGCATTGTTAGAAAAAAATCTGATTACAAGAAGTGCATACGAAAAACTTGATCTCCTGAAACAGGAATGTTTTTCTTTCACAACAAAATATTTTTTTTTCTAAAATAAAATTGTTTTGTTTTCCGTAAATGTCGTGTTTTTAAATTATAAAAAAAAAAATTATATTTTCTGAATTTCTGAAAAAATTTCGAACTTTACCACTAACTCTTTTCATCACCTTTACACAGTTGACACTGACTTTCTTTGCTGATGCGTTACCATAGCCCAATATCGCTAAATAGGACGTATCTCTGGGCAATTTGGTGGGTTGCATTCAGTAAGTGTTATCATCGTACCATTTGACAACTTTCTCCAGATCAGGCCAAAAGAATACTAGGATTATGGCTTCTTAAAAATGGTAAAAGACACTTTTTCAAGCACTGGCATACTTCTTGATTTATTGACCCAGTGATAAAAAAAAGTTTTACTTCACTTTCCACAAGTCGAATCAAAAAATGTGTGGGAAATTTAGACTGTTGTTCGTTCTTGAATTTTTTTACTGACTAGGCCTCTAGCTTGGGCTGTGTAAAATTGCTGTAGAGGCAATTGCCGAAAGTCACCTTTCACGTCGGTTTCATCAACCATTATGCAGCATTTCAATTTTTGCAAGGAATTTTTCGTTGTGGCTTCAACTTCGTTTTCTTCGCTTTGATCTGATACTTTTTGCACCTTGAATGTTGTAAAATGGGCATTTACTTTTATTTTTTGGTCATAACTTTTAGAAGTTCCAAGCTTGGAGGCAGTATTGCGGACAGTATTGCATTTGGAGTTCTCTTCGAGAAGGCTTTAAGACAACGAGATAGTTTTTTGCTCACTGGACTATATTTTCTTCCGGAACCTTTTCTCAACAGAAAGATTCTCTTTATAAATTCGTTAGTTTTATCGTGTTAAATCTGACACCCACTAGGTCGATGCTGATTATGTAGCTTCGAAGATTTTAAGTTGCTTTCGAAGATTTACCTATAAACTCGAAGATATCTTTCTACTGAAATTTCTTAGAGCCCTTAGTTAGTAGAGCCGCTAGCGCATATAGGGCCGAAGAAATATTTTCAAAAGATTTAAGAATTGTTTTATCGGCCTTTTGATCAACTCTATGACTCAACAAGGCTCAGTTATATTTAACTTTTTTAATGATTTTACAAAGTATTTGAATTAGCTACTGCGAATATACTTTTTATTTCACAGAGAATTTGCAATATAAAATGGAAAGTCCAGATTGTAAGATAGTTTAATTGGTCAGTCGAAGACCTAAAGCGATAGCTTCTCTTCAATTGAAAGATAAATTCCCAAAGCCCCCGAATATTCGCTAGTTTTGCTGGTTATTGCAAAAGGTCGGGAAATGAGAAGATTATATCCATTAAGAAAATCAGTTAAAGAAATTTTTTTTTCATGCTATTAAACAATATGGAAATATCTTTTTAAACTTATATCCAGTTTTTAACCTAGATATGCCTAAAGGCTTATTTTTAGAAAATTATAGAAAGCTTTGATTTTGATTGAATATATATGCAAATTTAATCAAAATCAAACATCCAAATATGACATGTAGTTAATGAGCATATCTAGGTTAAATAAAAAAGGTGGTTTCCCAAGAGCAATCAAAGAATAAATTGAAATAGAAATATTGTTTCTTCGTTCTCTTTTTAATGGCACAACACAACTTCTTTCTTCTTTTAATGGCACAACAGCCCATGGGGACCTAGGCTGAGCTTTTGCATCCATTCATGTTTTTTGTACATGAATGGAATCCGAACGCCGAAGTGGATTACTTTTCATAGACAAGTTTTTCTCTTGTAGGTTGCCTGCCAAGAGGTGGCGCCGGTAAATAAAATGTTTTTTTTTACTTTTTGATTTTGCCTGTGCCGAGATTTGAACTTCCGACACACTACCTACTACGCCACAGCGACCATTGCTAGTGCTCTCAAAATATCCTTTTATGCAAACAGAACTTCAATATTAAGATTGTTGCGCAAGGAACCATCGACAAACCTCGGCGTCTTTGGGACCAATAAGCAATACTCCATGGATCAGAAAATTCTTATGATAGCCCAGCTAGAATATCTCAGCTACTCTGAATACCAGATGCCTAATCACCGCATAGTAAAATATCGAATATCTAATCCATTCATGTACAAATATAACACGCATAACATGAGTGGATGCGAAAAGCTCGGCCTAGGCCCTCCATGGGCCGTTGTGCCATTAAAAGTAAAGTAATCGAATCGATAAACCAAATTTTTCTAAATGGATCCACCTCTTGCCACGCAACGGCAAACCTCCAAGAGTATAAATTGCCTCAGAAGGACTTTAAATACGAAGTTCGATTTCGGCATGAGACTGTAAATTCCTTTTTTCATCTACAAGTATAACTCGCATAACCTTGGCCTAGGCCTCAGCCGTTTACAGAAAAAGGTGTAGAAGTAAATTAAGGGATACAGTAAGATTTTCTAATTTATAGACACTACAAATTGTGTTTGATTGGTTCATAAAAAAAGTTTAAAAACAAACAACTAGTAACGTTTTCTAGAAAACTCTAGTTGCAACTATGTAGATAGATGTCATTTAATACAATTATTAGGAGAAATTGCAGTGATCTACAAATTGTATCTCTTTATTTTATTTTGCTATATGCGTTAGGACCAAGTTTTAACCTGGTCTATCGGTCGCGACAGCACTTCAAGTTTTGAGAGCGTTTTGAGTCAGGCGTGTTCTAGTTTCTTCTTCTGATAAAAATTTCCGCCTCTCAGAAAACCAAACATTTTGAAAGATTTAAACAGCAACTATCTTTTTAAGCCGCACCTACAATCTCACTCCAAAGTTTTAACATATTTTCTGTAAAGTTTTCAATTATTAAAACGCCTTGTTAAACCTGATGATACACCCTATACATTTCAGAAAAAGCCTGATGCTTCATCACACTCACTCACACACACGTAGAGATATAATTTGTAATTTTTCTATATACCAACAACCAACGGCGACGACTTGAATTTATGGTACGAGTACGAGTATATAACCAAAGAATGGCATATAAACACACACAATGGGTATGGTACATAGTACATACATACTTATGTACTATACATAATCCCAAAATGTATATGGAAACCATGGACGAGTGAATTTCAATGGGGTATAAAAAAAGAAGGAATAAAAACAAAAACAGAGGAAAAAAAAGCTAAAAACGAATGATGGGATCGGATCGTATCAGCGGATGGGATTTTATGTCTTATTGTTCATGTGGGTATGTGTACTATGTAGTATGTTTCTGTATATGTATGTACATAACTGATGTGCTATGTAGGTATTCCTGCTGTATATAAAAAAAAATATTTTTAAACAATTGCCGAAATACCAAAGCCGAGAAATTTATAGCTGAAATAAGGGCACGTGTAGGATTTTTTGTTTTCAAAATTGTTTATACATACATACATACATACTGATGTATATATGTATTTATGTACATGTTTGTATACAGCAGTGTATGGAAAGACATTGAATGCCAGGGACGTAATTACAGTACAGCATTAAAAATTGGAAAAAAGCTAAGAACCGTAACTTTTTTTTTTGGCAATTTTAAAATTAATTTTACTTAAACTATGGAGTGGTAATATGGTTAAATGTTTGTAGGTAGACTCAAATAAACACATTTGGTAATCTTCTTGTAAATTCTGTCAAAAAAGTACCGGGAGATGATCATTTAAAAAGCACGCTTAAAGGGATTGTAAAAATAATTTTCGTCGCTAAGTTGGCACCACTTTCCTCTATCCTGACGTCATTTATTTTGTTTGCAGTGTTCGATTTTGTTTGTGCATCTCAAGTGTGTTTTGCGATTCGTACAATGAATAAAAATATCGCACAAAGAATTTGCATCAAAACTTGTATTACAAATGAAATTTCGTGTGCCGAATCGCTGAAAATGTTATAGAAGGCTTACAGTGAATCGGCTTTATCAAAAACACATGCATATAAGTGATACAGTGCCGCGTTCAAAAGCAGTCGAAAAAACCCCGTCCACGTCGATCAAAAGTCAAGGAAATGTTAACTTTTTTCTTTGATTATGCCGGTAGTACTTTTACTTTACTTTTAATGGCACAACAGCCCATGGAGGGCCTAGACCGAGATTTTCGCATCCAAGGGACCTACAGTTTAATGCCGAATCCGAACGGCGAAGTGAAATGCTTTTCATAGGCAATTTTTACTCTTGTAGGTTTGCCATTGCCTGCCAAGAGGTGGTGCCTTGTAAAAAATTATTTTTTTTACTTTTTGATTTTGCGTGTGCCGAGATTCGAACCGCGGACACACTGCGTAGCAGTCCAACGCACTACCACTACGTCACAGCGACCAATTACAGTACTTTTCGCTTAAAACGAACCCGTTTAAAATTAACTTCCGCCTAAAATGAACTAATTTCAAAAGTACCCGCTTTATTTCTAATAAACCATGAAATTTTTCGGTTTAGAACGAACCATTCTGCCCAGTCCCTTGAAGTTCGCTTTAAGTGAAAAATACTGTATTATGCCGGTAGTGGGCACTCGAAATTCCTATCAGAAGGTCAGACGGTAAATAAAGAATATTATCTGGGCGTTTGAAAAATGTTTTCTTGATTGAATTATTCGTGGGAGTAAGTGTATTATTTCGGAAGGGATTTACTTTGATAATTGATCTACTCTACTATAAATTTGAATGAATAATAAATATTTTGTGTTTTATCGTCCAATTCCTGATACTTTTTGTATATCAAACAGAATGTATATCGTACAGAACGTGTATCGAAATAAAGTCCGGGCCCATTGAACAATGAAATGAATTGGAAACTAAAGACTAGTTGTATAACTAGAGACTAGTTGTATACTATAGGTAGTCCGAATTGCTGAAATATCTTACAATGCTAGCTAATCAATACCCATTCCTCACAAAAAAAAGTTACTCTCATACAAACGACCTCATTCTCTAATTATTCCGGTAATTTCACATACTATACAGATTGACTAGATAAAATTTTTTGGTGCACCCATCAGGAATTCAGAAAAAAATCTTGATAATAGACTTAAAATAAAAATATACATACATACGTGTCTGGCCGTTTTGCTGTAGTACGACAATATTTTTTTCAAATTGATTTCGAATTCTTTGATGTAAGCCCTGATCTTAAAGCAGATTTATTTATACGCTCGAAATTGTCATTCCTGCTAAAGTGCCTGTAATTTTATACTTTTTTCTTCAAATATCCATAAAAATTTCCTCTTTTAAGTGTCTTATCCGCTCAAGTACCTCAAAAGACTGACATCTTCAGCTAAGATACTTAACCAGGGTTTACTGTTTCCTCAAAACTAAACCACTTTCAACTTTTACCAAGGTGGAAATCGCTAAACAGCATTATAAACGGGACACTAGGCGGCTGGGTTGCATGCATCGATAATGGGTGCTCTACATAATGATTTCTGGCTTAGTTGTCAAGACATTGAAAATATCATAACTATCAAACACTTTCTGTCTGACTGACCAACTCAAATAAACTCAAAACTCCTGGTAAAACATTCCCTTGCA
Organism: Palloptera scutellata; assembly: GCA_958295655.1. Classification (NCBI taxonomy): domain Eukaryota; kingdom Metazoa; phylum Arthropoda; class Insecta; order Diptera; family Pallopteridae; genus Palloptera; species Palloptera scutellata. Next base: position 40,878,347 of record OY282450.1, on the reverse strand, counting down.
GTATGGACAGAGCCGCGGATAGATAATACAGGCCCAGGTGGGACTATGCTCCACTAAAGGGCCCTTTATTTCCGTAAATGTGAAAATAAAACTTATGCGTTCAGTTTTTTACAACGTGTACCCCTATGAATGCAGAGCATTGTGTTGATAGGAAGGAAGATTGATAGGTGGGAGAAAGAAGGAGGGAGAATGAGAGAGGGACATAGGACACCGATAGAGATTGACAGTCTAGCCATTGTGGCAGGTGACAATTATGTCTTCACCACAATGAACTTCAGTTTAGCAATGTCGACTATGACCGCATGCAGCACCAAAGGCCAAGCTTTTCGCATCCACTCATGTTGTGCGTGTTATATTTGTACATGAATGGAAGGGGCCTTCAGTTTAATGCCGAATCCAAATGGCAAATTGAAAATGTTTTCATAGGTAATTTTTACTCTTTTAGGTTTGCCATTGCCTGCCAAGAGGTGGTGCCGTGAAGACAACATTTTTTTCATACTTTTTGAATTGAATTGAATTGATTTGAACCTCGGATACTCTGCGCAGCAGGCCAACGCACTACCGTAGTAACCACCCTAAAATGCAGATAGTTTTGAAAAAAGAAAAAACTAGGTTAAATATTTTCCATTTGATGTGGAAAATTCATCTATACAAAATATCACACTTGAAATATCACACTTGATATGTATATCACACTTGATCTGAATGATGAATCGTACTATACGTATGTACCTATACATATATGGATTAGGGGAAAATAAAATGATTTTTTTAAAACATTTTTTATGTGGGCCCAGAGAAATAATACTCAATATAAGGGCATTCTTCATGAATATAACCGCGGTTGGCTTACTTAGTAATTTTAAAAACTGTCACTTTTTTCGGAACGTGACTCGTACTGTGTAGAAGCGATAGTTAAATTTTTATTTCATCGACCAGCGCCAACAGATCTGGATCTACTTCTCGCTCAACTATCCCAACAACAATTATTAACAGCCAATAGAAAATGGAAATTGCTGTCCCTGACTCAACTAAGCAGGCATCAATGAGTTCACTACCTTCTGAATGGCTTTGATAGGATAAATGATTTAAGTAACTACTTCTAATTGTGTAAGGAAGGAACAAAAGTATACATATATATGTATATTGCCTTTTAATATTCTGCTTGGATTTCTCGTGACAGACAGAGCTGTTAATTTTCATTTCGAGATCTTTGTCTATGTATGTACATATATCAGCCTGAGATCAGCATAATCATTCCATCAAGTGTGTGGAGGTGACGACCCCCATTTCAATATTATAAAATTTCACACCAACTACACACATACATACATATGTACACTTATAGTATGTATACTTTCAGTGAATGTCATACGCGAATTCATAGATGACACATAATGATTAATTTCCCTTGCTGCTGTTGCTATTGCTGTTGCTGTTATTGTCGCTGGTGCCACTACAACATACACGCACAAAACTCTTCATTTCATTTCTTTACATTACTTTACTTTACTTTACTTTAGCAAATTATGCTGCTACAATTTTAAATCGGCCTCAAGGCCAATTAAGTGTGCGAATGGGGTTCCATGTTCATATGTAGAGATGTGCGCATTTTGTTTCTTTATTTTACCATATGAGTACGGCATACTCGCACATAAATACTTGGTCAGGGGACACTGCTGTGAATTGCACATGTTCTTACGAGGATATTAATTTCTTTGTTTCGGTGCTTTTCTTATTTTATTATTTATTTTTGTGTTTTTTATTACTTTATTTTTATACTCATTTTGCACATTTTATCGTGAGAGGCATTTACGTTATGTTGACGGTTGCACACGATATAAAAAACGCAGCCTGCAGATGAAACATGGTGGTGCTACCGAACACATTCCGCATTCAGAGTGAATGTTGCTACTTGCTACTGCTGCTGCTGCTGCTGCTGTTTGCGACATCGTTATAGTTGTCGTCTTCATTGTGGTATATTGCCAACAACAAACTAACTCTATAAGAAGAGCAGTGACGGCACATTTGCTCCCAACTATTAAATAGTCTGTTAAGTTTTTTTTTTAACGTGCAGGCGACATACTATATAATTAGGCGTATTTACGTTAAGTACGATTTATCTGACATTCTGGCATTCATCGACGTTAAGCTAAAAATATTGGGCTAGAAAAGTCGAACTTTAAACACTTATAGTGTTTGGGTTAAAAAAGGAGCACTACCTTAGAGGTTGCCTCTAAATGATACGAAGTACTGAAGTCGCTATAATTTAAGTTCTACTTTAGTATTTTTACAATATACTGTAACTATATACAGTTTTTCTGTAACCTCCCAAAAAGGAACCTCGGTTTATTCCCGAAATTATGAAAAGTTAACAAAGTCTCTAAGATCGGTCTAAGAAATCCTAATCCTGAAAAAGTCTGTTCTGTTTAGAATAGATAATAGTGGTCGCTGTGGCGTAGTGGTAGTGCGATGGGCTGCTACCCAGAGTTTCCGGGTTTGAATCTCGGCACAGGCAAAATCAAAAAGGAGAAAAAATAATTTTTCTACACGGCACCACCTCTTGGTAGGGAATGGCAAACCTACAAGAGTAAAAATTGCCTATGAAAAGCTTTTCACTTTGCCGTTCGGATTCGGCATTAAACTGTAGGTCGCCAGAACCTCGTCCAGGACGATTGCGAAAAGAAGTGATGAAAGTGGATATCCCTGTTTGACTCCTGCGTTGGTGACAAGTGTCTCGCTAATGCTGTCAGTGTGTAGAACTTTATGCTATGTGCTACTGTGGGCAAAAGTTAGTAAGACTTTGTTCATAATTTCAAATTTTTTTATTCATTCTTCCAAATCTATTTCGTCCCCTTCAAAGTAATCCCCCCCGGCCCCAATACACTTGTGCCAACGTTTTTTCCAATTCTCGAAACAGTTGTTAAAGTCAATTTCCGGAATAGCCTTCAATGCGCTTAGCGATTCATGGTTAATGTCTTCAATTGACTCAAAACGGTGTCCACGAAGCGGTTTTTTGAGTTTAGTAAATAGCCGAAAGTCACACGGTGCTAAGTCAGGCGAATAGGGTGGTAGGGTGGTTGCGGAACGATATCAGTCGAATTTTTGGCAAAATGGTCTCGTAAAACCAATGCAGTGATTTTGGAACCAATGCACCAATCGTGCATTCACTCTTCTTAGGCCCAAATGATGTTTTAAAATGGTTTTCACTGATCCTTCCGATATTCCAACGATGCCAGTAAGGTATCTGGCAACTGACTGTTAATCGTCGATTCTCGAGCACCAATTCCTTGATTTTATTGACCAGACGTGTTGATCATCTGTTGATGTTGATAGCCGTCCTGGACGTGGTTCGTCGTCAACGCGTTCTCGACCATCTTTGAACAATTTGTACCAATCAAAAACACTTGCTCGCGACATACAATTATCACTGAAACCGAAGGCCTTTTGCAACATTCTGAACGTTTCGGCACCAGAAATTTGATTCCGCACACAAAATTTAATGGAACTTCTTTGTTGAATAATTTCACTCATTGTGAAAATCGCCGAATGCACTTTTTGTACTTCAGAAAGACAAGCGTATACTTAACACTAATGATTATTTTGATGTGACATTTGGCACAGATGTCACCGACAGTCATACCAACCTTAAAAAAATAATATTTTGATGAATGGGTTTCCGCGCGAAATTTAAATTAAAAAGTCTTACTAACTTTTGCCCACAGTAGTACATAGGTTTGTCTATCTCAAAATGACGGCGCAGCGGCTGGTCAGTATCAGGCAGTTACAAATTAGAGTCAAAGCGAGCGTAAGGCTTTCTCAGTGGATTTTGGACATAGAATAAAAACCCAAATAATAATTGATTTTTGAAAAAACGATGATACATACGGTTTTAAAAAACAAAAAAACACATATCGAAAATCTGCTACTGAAGATTTTCTCAACAAAACTTTGAAAACGTGAATTCCAGAAAAATGACATGTTGATTAAAAGCCTCAAAACCAAAAAAACATTATCGCGCAATTAGAGGTAAAATTAAGTGTTTTTTAATTAACGCAATATGGCAATGCTGTTGCTGCCAAAGTGAAATGTGTGATTTCCCTAATTATTGTGAATTGTTGCTTTGAGCGAAAAAAGCCCAAATCTGCTTGCTCAATATAATATTTACACCTACAAGTTCACTAAAGTTTTTAAGTTTTTTGAGTTCTAACAGTTCTTAATATAACAGCGGTAAATTTATCTTTAGGCTACCATCGTCGACGGAGAAATATGTGGTACGACCAAGAGTGTCGCGATGCTACTGAAGCGAAAAACGCTGTTTACCGAGCCACCCTGCAGTCAGCTGCAACGCGAGAGTTGCTAAGGAGCGGTACAGAGAGTTGAGGAGGGAGGAGAAAGGTCTTTTCAGGCGCAAGAAAAGAGATGAAGAAAGACGCGAGTTCAATGATATCGAAATGTTGCGGGACAGGGACGAGATCCGAAATTTCTTTGAAAGATTAAGACGCCTGACTGATGGTTTGAAGACCGGGGCCTCTTAATGCAAGAATGAAGACGGACAGATGTTCAGGGCATAATGAGATTATGGAGGGAGCACTTTTCGCAGCTGCTTAATGACGATAACGGCAATAATTCCGCCACTGCCGAATCTACTCCGAAAATCCCGGCGTTGATGTACCGCCGCCCGACTATGAGGAGGTCTTAACAGCCATCGCTTGGCTGAAAAACAATAAGTCTGCAGGTGCAGATGGCCTGCCTGCTGAGTTGTTTAAGACTGGAGGTGAAGAGATCAAAAAACGCATGCGTGAGCTTCTATGCAGAATATGGTCGGATGAAAGCATGCCAAGCGATTTGAACCTCAGCGTACTATGCCCAATCCATAAGAAAGGTGATTTCACGATCTGCGCCAACTACCGTGGGATAAGCCTTCTTAATATTGCATATAAGGTTCTATCAAGCGTACTGTGCGAAAGACTGAAGCCTATCGTCAACAAACTGATTGGACCTTATCAGTGTGGCTTCAGGCCAGGTAAATCTACCATCGACCAGATATTCTCACTGCGGCATATGTTGGAAAAGACCATAGAAAAACAGATCGACACCCACCATCTATTTGTCGATTATAAAGCCGCATTCGACAGCACGATTAGGGATCACTTGTACGCCGCAATGTCTGATTTTGGTATCCCTGCAAAGCTCATTCGTCTTTGCAAAATGACGCTGACCGACACCACCAGCGCAGTGAAAATTGGGACAGATCTCCCCGCGCCATTTCATACCAAAAGAGGTTTCAGACAAAGTGACTCCCTATCGTGCGACTTCTTTAACCTTATGCTGGAGAAAATATTTCGAGCTGCGAACATCGACATCTCTGGCACTATTTTCTACAAGAGTATCATGCTGCTAGCATACGCTGATGATATTAACATCATCAACACCAACGCACGAGTAGTCAGTGCAGCATTCTCTAACCTGGAAAGGGAGTTACGTCGAGTGGGTCTAGTGGTGAACGAGGACAAAATGAAATACCTTGTGTCAACAAACAAAGAGTCACGGCGTCTTGGACAAAATGCCACTTTTGACAATTATACTTTTGAAGTCGTCAAGGATTTCGTATAACTAAGATCCAGCATAAACACCAACAATAATGTCAGCCTTGAGATCAAGCGGAGACTATCTCTTGCTAACAGATGTTACTACGGGCTCAGTAGGCAATTGAGAAGTAAAACCATCTATCGACCGACGAAAATAACGCTCTATAAGTCCCTCATCCTTCCCGTCCTAATGTATGGCGCAGAGACGTGGACATTGACCATCAATGATGAGAGGCTGTTAGGAGCGTTCGAGAGGAAGATACTCGGTAAGATCTACGGTCCAGTATGCGTGGACGACGTGTATCGAATAAGATGGAACGATGAGCTGTATGAGCTGTACGCCCACACTGACATAGTCAAGCGTACAAAAATCAAGCGGCTTCGCTGGCTGGGTCACGTTGAGCGAATGGAAGAAAGCGCTCCGGCTAGAAGGGTGTTTCATTCGAAACACGGTGGAGGAACACGCAGAAGGGGACGTCCTAATCTCCGTTGGAAAGACCAGGTGCAGGGCAACCTGACTACATTTGGCCTTATCAACTGGCGCCGGCGCGCGCATAGCAGAGGCGACTGGCGAAGCTTTGTAGAGACGGCCAAGACCGATCATCGGTTGTAGTGCCAGTTAAGTGAGTAAGTAATTAAGTAAATTTGGCTTCAATTAACTTAAAAATAGTGAAATTTGATTAAATAATTTATAATTTAGATGGGTCGTAAATCACACTACACTGACGAAGAAGCCCGGTTAGTTTCGAACCTAAGAAAAGAAGGAAAATCACTTCGTGACATTGGTCGATTAATGGAGAGGACGCATAATTTTGTTAGAAATGGGTTAAAGCGAAAACCCAAGTCTCGAGGAAGGCCCAAAAAAACTAACGTAAATCTCGATCGTCACATTGTGACTAATGGTAAAAAGGACCCATTTATAGTAAGTCTTCAAAGGTAATAGCAGCCGAAATTGGAAACGTGGTTAAACGTGATGAGTTAATCTACCAGGACGAATAGCCAAAAAAGTTACTATGATGCGAAAAAACAATTTAAGCATTATGGTTAAATTTTGCAAGGAAACACAAAATCTGGGTGGGGTCTGAGGGTGAGAAAAAGTTAAGAAATATTTTGTGGAGCGATGAAACGAAAATTAATCTGTTCCAAAACGATTCAGAAAGGAATGTACGCCGTTCAAAAGGCAAAGAATTTCACGTTTGTTTAACGGAAAAACACAGTGAAGCATGGAGGTGGAAATATTACTGATTGGGTATGCTTTACTTGGTATGGAGTCGGTCCTATACACTAAACTACTAACCATATGATAACAGCTGAATACAAGGACATTGTGGAAAATACAATGCTACCCCATGCGTAGGAAAACATGCCTTTACGTAGGGGTCTATCAGGAAGATAACAACCCAAAGCAAACCGCTAACTTGTTAAAAAAAAATGCTTTAAAGACCATAATGTCAATGTTTTACAGTGGCCAAGTCAATCCCCGGATCTAAAGCCAATAGAAAACCTGTGGGGAAACTTAAAAAAGAAATTGGCGTCAAGAGTTTTCTCTAATAAAGAACAGTTATGGGACTATCTTCAGAAAATATGGTATGAGACACCCACTGACACCTGTCGGGATTTGATTAATAGTATGCCAAGGAGAGTAGCGAAGGTAATTCAAAATGGTGGTGGATACACAGGATATTAGTTAAATGATTCAAAATATCCAATAATTTTATATTAACACTTTTAAGTAATCCGTTTTTTTTGTGTAACAATTTTTTTGAGCAGTCGAATAAGCGCCTTAAAATGTTTATTGATCTCAAATTCTTTGTTATACTTTATCTAGTAATGAAGTTTATTTTTCTTTATTTATTTATATCCAATGAATTAATATGCATTTTTTTTTATTATAATATTGAATGAAACCATTATTTGTTATGTTAAAGTTGAAAGTGTGCTGTGTACCTATTATTTTGAGCAAGGGTGTACATAAGTATACTCAGCGCCATCAAAGAAGGGGTCGTCTTCTGATTATTATGTCATACCACAAAAGTACCTATATACATTCACACATAGTATATACATATTTAAACCTGATTGTTTTCCAACTTTTAAACGGAGCATTTACTCGTAAGTACTCGCATCTTTGATGCCTTGTATCTATGTACATATGTATCCATGTACTGGAATGAAAGTATGTTAAAAACATTAAAATGGCGTCTATTTTTATTGATGTTTTGAAACTGCGCAGTAGTTCCCAATTAAGTATTCCCTCTATTCTGATGTTTCTTATTTAAAATTTGTTTCTTCCTTCTATGTATTCAACTTTTTTAGAAGTTTTTTTTTTTGTAGTCTTTTGTTTACTGTTGAGCTTTGCTATAATTAAGTCAGGTTGGAAAGGAATAATAAAATTGCGTAATGTTATTGTGTGTGTTTTGACGAAGGATCGTAGAATGACGGAATATACACAAATTCAAGGACTATGTTGATCGAAATAAAAATATAAGAAAAAAAGAAACATGAAAAAAATAAAAAAGCGAAGACACGTTAAATGCCAATACACAAGGCTAGAGTTTTTATTGCTAGCAATGATCGTTTGTGGAAGGAATTTTTGACCCAATTTTTTTGTAGCAGGAAATATTTTGCGTTCTTAGAAATTAAATATTTTAATGTTTAGGTATATTTTAGACAATATAAAACACATAAGCCAATGTGTATAAATTTATTTATTTGCTTTTATTAAAACTTGAATTACAGTTTTTCATATAGTTTGATCTCCACAAACTAGAGCTATCGGGAAGACACAATTTTGCACGCCAAAAATGGTATGAAAAAGTTGATTGATCCAGAATCATTCTTCAGTATCGTCATAGTATCGAATTTTTGTAGTATATCGCGGATGCATCCAATATTTATAATACACTGTCTCCCTCTTTATGTAAACAGTGGATTGAAAGGGAAGATGAAACCGCAATATACATATGTAAAGGCTTATTTTTTAAGAGTTTGGTTTTTGAAAAATTCAAAAAAAAACAGAAATTTTATGAAATATGTATGAAAGTTTTTTAAAGATAATTTCACTTAAATGTTGCCCACGCTTCACGTGGTCCATTCTGAAGGTCAAATTTTAGCACACTTTTTCACACATTTCGGCCGGAATCTCACCAAAGTAAACTTCCAAAGCAGCAATGGTGTTTGGCTTGTCTCTGTAGATAAGAGACTTAACATAACCTCACAAAAAATAGTATAACGGGGTCAAATCACACGATGTTGGTGGCCAATTGACTGCACCAAAACGTGAGTTTAACTACTCACCAAATTTGTTTCTCAATTGGAGCATGGTTTCGTCTACATTTGTGGCATGTGGCACCGTCTTTTTGGAAACACATGTCGGTCGAGTCCAATTCTTGCATTTTCGGCAGAAAAAAAAGTGTGTTATCGGACGGTACCTTTCTCCATTGATCGTAACGTTGCGGCCTTCATCGTCTATGAAGAAGTACAGCCCAATGATGCCGCCTGCCCATAAACCGCAACAAACAGTGCATTTTTCGCGATGCATTGGTAGTTGCTGAATTATCTTTGGCTGGTTTTCACTCCAAATGTGACAATTCCGCTTATTCACGTATCCATTTAGCCAAAAATCGTTGAAGACAATTTTGTGATAAAAAAACGGATCCTCATCCAGCTTTTCTAAGGCCCATTCACCGAAAATTCGACGTTGTGGTAGGTAGCCTGGCTTCAGTTCTTGCACAATCTGTATTTTAATCTAAGATTTTTGAATAAAATCTTCCAGGTGGTCGAATAACACAAACCCAATTGCTGCAATCGGCGCCGGATGGACATATCGCAATCTTCTTTAACAAAACTTAATACAGCAGCAATATTCTCTTCGGTACGCACTCTATGGATACGATCTGGTGGATTGATGTCCAATGAAGTGAAACTGGTGCGATTCGGTCACAATGAGTTGAATAGTCTGCTCTGTGGGTCGATTATGACGACCATAAAATGGACTTGGCTTGCGAAACACATTTTTCACAGAGCATGAAATTTGATAATAAATTTCAATAATTTGCAAACGTTGTTCAGGCGTAAATCCATTCATGATGAAAGGGCAAACCAAACTGAGCATTTTTTACTTTGACACATGTCAAGAATCACGCGTTAACTGTCTGAAATATAAACGCCAAAAACCAAGTAGCAAAAAACACTTTATATCAACGGAAACATTCCAGCAAAGTCTTTGTTCTGTTTGATACAGTCTATTCATTGCTATTCCCAACAATGAACGATTTATTCCTGACTGCTGATCATGATCTAGAGTAACGAAATCTGCGAGTAGCTCGCTTGTGGAAATGTAATGGAAAGGTCTCAAGAAGGCTCTATTTAAAAAAAAAACATGCTAATGCTGTCCAGAAGTCCACAACTTTTCCGAACTGATGTTTTCTTAGCTTGCAACTGAGCTACTCATATATAATAAGAAAAAAGATACTAAGAAGGAATCAAATATAAAATTTCCATTCTTCAACTGTACCGTGTGTGTGTGTGTGTTACTCATCCACAGAGATTGTGAGTGACCTTCAAATTGAAACACCTATAAATAAATTATGCACCCTCTTATTTGCAAAACTTTGAAGTATGGTGAAAAAATGCATTTCATTAAAATAACACCATCCTCGCCTGAGCTAAATCCCTTGGGATATATTCAATTCTACTTGCATACTTTTATAATTTAACTCATACTTATGTATAGCTTATGTACTGGTATATGGTATGTATGTAAATAGGCTGATTCGCCTCATCTTACATTCTACATAACCCTTAATTATCGCAAGCAAATATGTCAAACCAAACATTGCAATGTTAGCCCATTATTAAACACCACCTCATAATTTGGACATGCTCTAGAAACGCAAATGATTGCAGCAGCAGCATAATTTCATTGAAAACATGTAAAATGTATGCAACATTTTAAAGAAAGTAAGCGTGAGCAGCATGGGGACACTGCTCACTGACGCTGTTTTATATTTCACATTCATTTTAATTTTTTTAATTGCAAAAACAAAAAATAAAAACTTCCATGACAGCAGCGCCCCTTGCGATGAAGCCTGTAGGCTGTGTCGTTTAAGTGCGTACACGATTATTGTGCGTCTAGTATAATATATCTACATGCATATGTATATTTTCGTAAATTGCGCTTAAAGTTTTTCCTTAACTCCATAACCACGCAGACTCAGTTGCCGTAGTCATATTATGCACATGTGACGTCAACATACTCGCACTCCATATTATTATGTAAAAGGAACCGCAATTTTGACACGCAGACATAACCTCAAACCTGTAGTTATATATGCATACGCAGTCAAACACATACATCCACACATACTTGTATATTTATGTATTTTATGAGGCGTAATAACTTCCTGTATTTTCTTTTCTGAAGTTTCTGCGTGTAACTCTAAAGTGTGTTTCTTGGTTTTGGTGACTTGTGTAAATTTACTCACAAATCGTTCAAGACAAAGTTTTGTAGAGATATATATATGGTAATACGGAGTAGAGTGAAACTCTTAAGCAACCCTAAAGAAGAAGAAGCTGATACAAATATTTTATCGTTTGTCGCAGTACATAACTTTGATCCTCACTCCATTGAATTTCTTGTTAGCTACTAATTAAGTGTTGGGTATAGAAACTTTAAAAATACAGACATACGAGTATATAGCGAAACTTAGGAGCAAAACTTCAATTCTTTCATTTCGATAGGTTATGTTCAGTGTTGCCAAATTAGTAAGTGATTTTTCCACTAGATCTCATTCATTCTCATTTGGTGGTAGTGCTTTTTCAAGTGTTTTTTTTGTTGACTTGAATACACTGTTTCACTTGGTGGCAGTGCTTTTTTTCAACTTGCCAATTTTATTTACGTAGCTCAGTATTATTTACCGCTTATGATGCGTGTTCATTTCCTCGTTTGCTCACTGTTATGTTCTGAAAACAACCAATTCATTTGACTGACAAAAAATGCTCATCGAGTAAAAGTGCACAATTCATACATTTTTGAATTTTTCTTATCACCCGTTTTTTATTCAAATTATACAATATTAAAACGCATTGTATAAAAATCTGTATAGTGGCTAGTATAAGCTAGTATAATAATCTGTTGGATTTTTCTTCCAAGATGTGGATTTTTTAATCCATGATTTGGTAGCACTGGTTTATGTTAGGTTAAGTGGTTGCTTCTTTAATTTAACGGGGAAATCAATTAACGCAATATCACCTGTTTTGTATCACTATCTCGATGGTAGTTAAAAGGAAAGTCTCATTGTTTTCCAGTGTTACAGGCCGGGTCCTGGATATAAAATGCGGGCCCGGGGGGAGTGGAATAGTTCAACTAACGATGACTTTACTTTTTAAATATGCATACAAATCTTAGTCTTTAAACTTCTATAATACTATTTTTCGGGCAGAAATTTTGAAAATTAAACAAAAATACCTTTATAAACTTTTTTCAGAAGCAAGTCCTGTTTAATATTTCAACATGTTCTAGATTCCAAATCTCCTTGCTAAAAAGCCAGGTAAACAGACATGCTCGTATCGAAGGTATTTACTTATAGTATGTAGTTTTGAAAATCAGGCACTTACTTTACTTACTTTTAATGGCAAAACAGCCCACGGAGGGCCTAGGCCGAGCTTTTCGCATCCACTCATGTTGTGCGTGTTATATTTGTACATGAATGGAAGGGACCTACATTTTTATGCCGAATCCGAACGGCGAAGTGAAAAGCTTTTCATAGGAAATTTTTACTCTCGTAGGTTTGTCATTGCCTGCCAAGAGGTGGTGTCGTGTAGAAATTTTTTTTTATACTCTTTGATTTTGCTTTGAACCCTCGACACTCTGCGTAGCAGAACAACGCACAACCACTACACCACAGCGACCACTTATATCAGGCATGGGTTCGTCTAATAAATCTAGGCCTGGAGGAAATCCTCCCCCGACCTCACGTTAAGGCCGGTCTAATAAACCATTTACTTAGTTCAATCTAACGATTAATCCACAGTTCATTTTGAGCCATACCTCTAAAATAATAATTTTTTTGACACTGATACTTAGACCCAATCGTGTCTCATAGGAATAAGAACTTTGAAATTGAATGAAGTTTTTGAAGCAAAGCTTACTTACTTACTTACTTAGCTGGCAAAGCTTACTTACTTTACTTTTAATGGCCCAACAGCCCATGGAGGGCCTAGGCCGAGCTTTTCGCATCCACTCATATTGTGCGTGTTAAATTTGTACATGAATGGAAGGGACCTACAGTTTATTGCCGAATCCGAACGGCGAAGTGAAAAGCTTTTCATAGCAATGTTTACTCTTGTAGGTTTGCCATTGCCTGCCAAGAGGTGGTGCCGTGTAGAAAAATTATCTTTTCTACTTTTTGATTTTGCCTGTGCCGAGATTCGAACCCCGGACACTCTGCGTAGCAGTCCAACGCACTACCACTATACCACAGCGACCACGAAAGCTTAGGATTGCTATAATCGGTAACTTGAGGTATCAGGTATTCTCTGTTCGCAATTGTAGTCAACGTTCTCAAGGGTAAAATAGATTGAAATCTCTTCGTAAGTATCAAGCCTGTGATCAAAATCTGCCAGTAAACTTACGTTAAAAAATGGACTTTTGAGAGTTCCCAATCAAACCATCCGAAAGTTTACTGTTTCCTAAAGAGCAGGCAACTATTAACATGAAGGTTAGAAAGAAAGACTTTAGAATTGCGATAAAAAGTGGTTAGAAATAGATTTTCGTTGCAATTTATTTGATCGTTTAGTACACTCTAGATAAGTAAGTACTTAGATAATAACAGTGGTTAATTCGCCAACTCATTTAACATGCGCGAATAAGACGATTAAGTTGTTAACTTCTTTCTTTCGTGTGTTGTCATTCAATTCTTCTTTCTTTTTTCTTTTAAAGGCACAACAGCCCATGAAGGGCCTAGACCTAGCTTTTCGCATCCACTCATGTAATGCATGTTATATTTCTACATGAATGGAAGGAACCTACAACTGTAGGTTCGAAGTCGAAGTGAAGCACTTTTCATAAGCAATTTTTTTTATTCTTATAGGTTTGCCATTGCCTGCCAAGAGGTAGTGTCGTGTAGACACTTTTTTTACTTTTGGAAGCTCGGACACTCTGCGTAGCAGGCCAATGCACTACCAACTATACGCCACAGTGACCATTTATTAAATAAATAAATAAAATAACAAATCTGCTCCCTTCTTTATTTTAATGTTGAACACGTCCATGCGGGCCAAAAAAAAAAATTTTAATTGAATTTGTAACTCACTTCTTTCTCTAGCGGACATTTTGGCACATCTTTGTTTTCTTGTCAAACCTTTTTTCTGCACACATTATTGACAGTTCTTAAAAGGATTGATGCAAAAAGAACAGGGATGGTATACAGCATGCTAGTTAGATAAAGGGTGTTTTTTTTTAGAAGTGTGGTTTTCAATCTAGCAATACTTTTTTCGGAGTTGGTCTTTTCGACAGCTGCCACTTGATTTATGCTCAGTTTGGTTTGCCATTTCATAATGAGTAGACTTACTCCTGAAAAACGTTTGCAAATCGTGCAAATTTATTACCAAAACGAGATGGCCACCGATCCCGATTTTCACAAGAAAATTTTGTTTAGCGATGAAGCTCACTTTTGGTTGAATGGGTGCGTTAATAAGCAAAATTTTCGCATTTGGAGTGGTCATAATCCACAAGCCATTGTTGAGACGCCATTACGTTCTCAGAAAGTCACTTTTTGGTGTGCTTCATGGGTAGAGGGAACCATTGGTCCAAATTTCTTCAAAGATGAAGCCGGTCATAACGTTACAGTCAATGGGAACGCTATAGAGCCATGATTAATGACTTTTTCGTGCCTGAATTGTGAATTGGAGGATGTTGATGTGGACGACCTTTGGTTCCAACAAGACGGCGCTGCACAGCCAACGAAACAATCAATTTATTAAAGGAAACTTTTGGTAAGGCGCATTATCTCACGTCGTGGGTCTGTGGCATGGCCTCCAAGATCGTGCTATTTAACACCGCTGGACTATTTTTTGGGGGGTTATGTGAAGTCACTTGTCTATGCAGATAGGCACGAGACTATTGACGCCTTGGAAGAGAATTGCTGCAAAAAGTGGTCATAAATTGGGCCTCTCGGCTGGAATTTATTCGAACCAGCCGCGGCGGCTACTTGCCCGAAATCGTTTTTAAAACATAATGGCAAATCCTTATCTTTATAATAAAGCTAAATTCTTGGCCATAACATTAAATTATATGCGTTTTATTTCTTCTTGAAAAAAACAAACTTCTAAAAAACACACCCTATACAACCGCTATAATATGCATTATCTCTGCAGCTTTTGTTGTTTTTTCCCATACAATTATCGCTGCTAGCAATACATCACGTGTGGTGAATAAAACGCAGCTAATATCATAACAATTATTTAGAGAAGAGATTCTTAAAGCCAAAGTATATTTGGATGCAATGCTTTGCATCCAAATATCTAGCTTCCTTAGTCCTTACTACACAAAAAATACACACATAAAACGAATTCAGGGGCTATTAGTCATAGAGAACATAAAACATATATATCAAATCTGCCACTTTTTCACTTTTCCTTGCTACGCTTCAGTCAACCAATAAATTCTGAATTAATCTAGAGAGAGAAAGACAGAGAGAGAGAATCAGCCATTTTTTTAAACTTTGGTGAGCTATCAATCATTAATATTTTCCAAATTCTATAGCCTAGACTTTACATAGGTACATATAATTCTTCATACCACAATTCTTCTAGCCCCATAGAATAGAAATGGAGTAGAAGGTGGTCGATTATAAGATTGACGCCAAACAGATATAAAGTAGGAATGAATATCTGTATCTAGGCAAACACAAACCACCAAATTTCAGTTGAAAATATCTTAAGCAAAGTTATAAGTAAGTAAGTAAGCTGGATGCAGCTCATTCCACCAATCAACATTTAGAGCACTAAAAAGATTTACAATATTTGCTCACCGTACTAAAAACCAAGTAAGTCACTCGGGTGTTAACTCAAGTATTATGTATAATACCATATACAGTGGAGTATATAAAAGCGTAAAATAAATAGGGTGTATCAGCTATATGTACTATATGTACATATTTAGGCCTAGAGACCTTTTTGCAGTTATTCAAAATGTGGGATGCGTCCTCATCGTCATCGTTGTTGTTAGGCAAATACTTGTGTATGTATAGAACCCAAAAAATAAATTTCATGTAATTTCTCATACCACATTACTACAATCCAATTGGAGGATAGCAGGCAAGCAGGCAAGCAGGCAAAGAGAAAGCTGCTTTCAAACCGTACTTTGTGTGTACACGGACGGGGGAGTTTTGCTGAATTTTGACATGGATTGAGAAACATTTTTATGACACTGCCAGAGGGTGTTGTAATTTTATTTCACTTTTTCATGGCCCTAGTGTGCTGTCAAATTCGAGCTCGAACTCAAACTCCATTTTTATATGCGATAGTCATTTCAATATAAAGGGTCTTTCATCGTACTATATACATGAATATACATATGTATGTATGTATGTACGAGTATGTACATACATGTGTACATGCATGTAATGTAAAGGAAAAAAGGGCGAAAATGGCCTACATACCCATTTGAGACAGAAGCTTACTAGTATGGTATATATAGTAGAATATTCTGTAACGCACAAAGTTGAATTCAATATAGAAAATGAAAATTTAGAGTATAGGAAAAGTTTATTTGGAGGACCTTTTTTTTATATGTACATAAATTATATGAGTATACATACATATGTATATGCATGTATGTATATTTATATAGTATGTATGTATGTGTGGTATATACTTACCTACAAAAAAAATTACTTTCCTTTTAGACGCACGCATTAATTTTCCATTTTCTCAAATAAGCGTAAAAGAGATGGAAATATGATTTTGATTTTGTTACGCTTCTAGAAAAACATGAAAATCTTTTTTCATTTGTTGAAGCGAAAAATAAAAAAACCAAATGAAAATTCTCAAATATACATATGTATATACGTATGTAAGTAAGAGAGAGCAACAAAACACAAACGAACAAAAAAAAAATACCCATAAATATGAGAATTCACGAAAACTCCATACAGCAGGCAGGAAAATGTGATGTCAGTTTCGATTGTGGTGATGGCCGGGGAAATGGTAGTGGTGGTGGTAATATTTCACTTGTGGTTGTTGCTGTTGCTTTTTGTATTTGACTGAGTGAAAGAGAGCAGGAAAAAGGACTTTCTTTCTGTTCTATCATTTCATTTCATCGTTATCGTTCCATTTCACTTTTTTCCTTGTTGTTGTAATTATTGTATTTTCTTTGGCTTCGCTTGTATTTGTTTGTGTAAGGGTATCTTTTTGACAGATCCATACACTGTACGTCGTATACCTACGCATTTTCCATTTATATTCAGGGTTATTTTTGTGTACACACAAAAGAATTATGTGTGTGTGTGTGTGTGCGTGTGTGTGCTTGTTCACCCGTATACATTTTGTAATTTATAGATACACATTAGAAGAAGATACAGGGTGTTTGGAACAGCATTGTATTATAATGCAAATATTTTTAAGAACTATAATATTCATATTTTTTTTATCTATTCTTACAATAGAAGAAAAATACTCCTCATATTTCTTAGATCTTGTAAACTCCTTCAGGCGTAAAAAGTAGAGCATCGAGTAGAGCAATTTGTAGAGCATCCGATAACTTTTTCTATCTTCATAACCGGGCACTATCTGCGTAGCAGTACAGCACACTACCAAGTACGCCACGGCAATCACTTCGATCTCTAGCCATCATTTGAACGTGCTCAACGATGAACGCAGGGCCGTGGAGAGAAAATTAAGGGGAAAAGAGTATGTTGAATTGATGTTGAGACTCATCACAGGACATAATCCATGGGGCCAACATATGACCACCATCGGCATCACCGAGGACCCGACCTGCACATCTTGTCTGGAGGTGGTGGACAGCACAGAGCATTTTCTCTGCACATGTCCCGCCTTTGCCAGAACGTGATGGTGCATTTTGGGTTTCGATGTCACAGGAATGGACAAAGTTCACTCCTTTCCCTTCTGCGATCTTCTGAGATTTTTGAGAGAATCCGGAAAATTTGCGGAAGAGAACGTAGTCCTCCTATAACCCCTTTTTCAACTTTTTCAACTTTATCCCCTTTTTTTCTCTAACCCCTTACGTGCTGTCACCCCTTCTTCTATTCCTAGGCCTTAAGTACAATGGGCTACATAGCCTCAGTGCTTGAGGAACTGTCCTGCACTCGTAGGTCAGGTTCTCGGCCTTCTTCACAGCCATCCATCCATAAAACTTAGTTTTCCCGCCCTTTTTACAAATTCGTCAAAAATAGAGTTATAAACTTTTCCAAATAGTAATTACAGCTTAATAATTTTATATGTTCTGATTTTCAAAGTGCATTTAAATTATTTAAAATTATTAGGTTTAACTTTGCTAAAATGACAATTAAACGGACATGTTTGTTTGGTATGAGTGTTTTATTCGAACCACGGTAGAGGAACACGCAGAAGGGGACGTCCTAATCTCCGTTGGAAAGACCAGGTGCAGGGCAACCTGACTGCACTTGGCCTTATCAACTGGCGCCAGCTTGCGCATAGCAGAGGTGACTGGCGAAGCTTTGTAGAGGCGGCCAAGACCGATCATCGGTTGTAGTGCCAGCTAAGTAAGTAAGTAAGTACGTAAGTAAGTTTGTTTGGTATTTAGTTTTGAAAATCAACAACATAAAACTTTTTTTTCGCATTTGAAATGCCAAATTATCATAGATAACATAACAAACTTGAAATAGAAATTATAACCTCACCGGTCCACATACATACATACAGATTTCTTTCAAGGACTACAACTGCCCAATCTTTTGTAAAGAAAAACCATATGGAAAAATAAGCAAATTTCAAATGCAGTTATTTTTCAAAAACTAAAACTGGTGCCCACGGAGGCCTGAAGTATATACCCTTGTAGAAAATTCGAGCTCTGGAGAGAATTCCGCAGGTATCCCATCTTTTCAGTGTATGTACGATCGTGTGCGATTGACAGTATACCGATACGCTGTTTGGAATTCCCGGGACAGCTATTTTTTTATTCTTCTAGTTTTCCCAAAGAAGTTGTTCTATCAAAGAAAATTTTTTATTTTTCTGATTTTTTGAAAATATTTTATTTAAAATTTGTCGTTCTCCAATATTATTGGGCCCGTAAAAGAATAGACGTATGCCTCAGAGATATCAAAGGCTCATTCGATGGAGTAGTCAATTTTAATTATAATTATTTTTAATCTGCTACTCTTCTATTTAACATTAATATCATTTTCCCCCTTATAACTTTAATGTACGTGTAAAGTAAGGCTTAAATTTTATTCTCGTTGTAACATACTCATCCATAAATTTTATGAACAAGTAAAACTTGAAATCTTTGGCGCGTGTTTCTCTCACAATTGCCATCCATATACATAAACAAAATAATTTCCACCTGCCTCTTGATTCTCTTCACATACCACATACACAAACACATCCTTTTCAATGTCATTATCTAAAAACTCCGCCCACATTATCCACATTTATCTTTTCGCTGCCAGCCATGAAATGCTAAAAATTGGGAAAATTCTTTAACAAAATGAATGCAGCATGGTACGAGTAGATTGTACTTGTGTGTATAGAATGACATAAATGGAATACACATCTATGGAAGGAACTATGTGTGTCTATGTGTGTGTGTCTGTGTGTGTGCACAGTGTATGTACTAGAATTATTATGTACGTACTTTGAAAGCTAAAGTATATTTCAATATGCTCTCAACTTGTTTGTTGATTTCTTTGGTTGTAAAATATTTCGGTTTTGTTTTTTTTTAACCTATGCCTTTCAAATAAGTAAGTAAGTAGTTATGTTTACATTTTGCTTTACATAGTTATGCATAAGTTTGTATGTATGTAAAAATACATATTTATCACTATTGAGTATTGAAAGGGAAATTGTAGGTTATATTTTCTATGAGTCATATGTCTCTCTTTCATGTACCTATGTATATATCCGTACTGTAAGACACAAATTGTTAACTATTTATATATAATTGCATTTCACTAGGTATTGTGACGATTATTCCAGAACAACAGCATTCGCAGGAAAAGCGCACATGTTTATGTGAATGTGTAGTGATCTGTAGTGGGATACACACATATGTGGTTACTACACATCTACGCCATCTAGCGACTTCGAAATATAAGTTTTGTTATATAAACTATGAAAAAGAACCTTCGAGTTGCTAATTTTTTGTTGTTATGTTAACACTAATGATGTAAAACATAGCATCATCTGGAAACTTCGAGGAGCTCTGAAATATTAGTGACGGTGACGACACATCTGGTTGTTGTGGCGTAGTGGTAGTACGTTGGACTGCTACGCAGAGTGTCCGAAGTTCGAATCTCAGCACAGGCAAAATCAAAAAAAAAAAAAAAAAAAAAGAAGTAGAAATTTTAATTTTTCTACACGGTACCACCTCTTGGCAGGCAATGGCAAACCTACAAGAGTAAAAATTGCTATGAAAAGCTTTTCCCATCGCCGTTCGGATTCGGCATTAAACTGTAGGTCCCTTCCATTCATGTATAAATATAACACGCAGGACATGAGTGGATGCGAAAAGCTCGGCCTAGGCCCTCCATGGGCTGTTGTGCCACTAAAAGTAAAAGTAAAGACGAAACATCTGCAGAACGGAATACAGGGAGTTACAGTTCGACAGTCTTAGTATAAATACTTGTGTAGTAATTTTAAGTGTTGTTAAGTGGTGAATTTGCTAAAGTTGCAATAATTTCCTTTTATACGCAATCCAGTGATCGAACCTTTTATTTGTTGAGAAAAAATAAACAGTAGGAACTAAATAATCGTAACAGTAACTAAAACTAAACTAAAACTAACTGTTTACTTTTACTACTTAATGCTGCAGCTGCAACTAGTAACAGAGATATGTATGTATGTATATAAGTAGATCTCTAAATTTTATAGTACTTAGGTACATATCAAAAAATTTGTCATCGTTACCTCATTTCATAAGAAATTCAATTAGTTATAAATTCCATACGTACGAGTGTATTGCAGGTATCTGGCATATTACCCATACACAGTGTAGGTATGTATGTAGGTTGGTTATATGGTACTTACCATACACATATGTACTCGTATATGTACGTAGTATAATTTACATGTTGGCATAGAAATATTGCAGTTATGCAGACAGTTTATTGACAGATGTAACTACATTTGTACATATGTACATAAAAGCAAACAAACAAATAGACGGATACCAAGTGAAAGAGAGAAAGAGCAAACATAAATATTTATACCAAACAATGTCAAAATTTGACATTCCGGAAATGTAGAAATGACAATAATTGGTAAAATGTCGATGTTGAAATTTTGCATTTATACCATAGAAAAAAAAAAATAAAACAAAATGTGTGCATTGTATTATGAGCATTATCTCATAGATATACACAAGTATGTCCATACCATATGTAGATACAATACATGCAGATATAGGTACACATACATATATAGATATGCAGGTACATAATCATATGTCTGCGTGCATTGGCGCATAACATAATGTGGTATTATCTACAGACAATGGCATATTCATACATAATTCGAGTGGTATTGTTAATATATGTAGTAGATAATAAGTTTCTTTTATTAAGTCTATAACATTAACATTTTTGCATTTGCATTCTAGACGTTCTAATGAGCCATGACCTTAAAAGTGGAGTAATGAAATGAGTAAATATTGTTTTTCCTTTCACATTGACTTATTCTTTCAGCTAATATTCTTTATTCAAGAACTCTTGAGAGAACATTTTAGCAATTCTAATATCACTTGGCAGGCAATGGCAAACCTACAAGAGTAAAAATTGCCTATGAAAAGCTTTTCACTACGCCGTTCGGATTCGGCATTACACTGTAGGTCCCTTCCATTCATGTTAAAATATAACACGCACAACGTGCGTGGATGCGAAAAGCTCGACTTAGGCCCTCCATGGGCTGTTGTGCCATTAAAAGTAAGTAAAGTAATATCACTGGGAGAAAGATTCGGCACTCGAATAAAAATCATTTTCTATTCTTACATTATCATCCCCCCCATATCTCCCGTCCCCGTCAAGCATTCAAACATGGTTTTGTGTTTGAGAGGTACAAGCTTTCGAAAGATGATGACTCTCACCTATAACTCTCACCTTTATACACAGAAAAGCGCATTACAAATTTTGAAGATAATATTACTAGAATACGTATAAATCAGTCAGTCTAAATAAAAACTCACGGGGAAAAGTTATACATTTCCCAATACTCCTTTTCATTACTATATAGTATACCAAACACACGTCTTTATCAACATGTTAACGCACTGAATAACTGATCGCTATACAGCTGTTTCTTAGACAGATAAATATCGAAGTGATAAAAGAAACGCGCATCCCTGCTTAATATTTTGTGAACTTGGCAGCACTAACTTTAAATTTAAATAAATTTATATCATAAATAAATTATATCATAAATAAATTATATCATAAACAAATTTGAGCCATAAAACGGCCCATAATTCAAAAGGAAACCTTTTTTCTTTCTGAGACTGTATTAAAAATACAAACTTTCTAAATAAATATTTTTGCAAAAATATATATTATAAATTTGTAAAAATCTTAGTTAAATTTTTGTTTACCTTTTCACTGCACTCTTCTTCTTATTTGCATTCTTCCACACTTACGATAAGATAAATACTGCACCATTTAGTACAAAACTATGCCTTGGCTACACTTTTTTTATCCCGGATATAATTCTTCGCAAGGATAGTTATCGCCGCGATGAAAGCATACATACGATTAATTCCCAGTACAAAATTTTGCTTAAGCCGGTATACGCTACAAAAGAAACACATTATAAGCGCAAATATTTTAAAGATATGTTAATGATATGCGCTAGATAAAGGGGTTTAACTATGCGAACCGTAAATTTATTTCAAAATACGTGGCTCAATTAAAATAGACATGAAGATAAAGTAAAGTGGTAACATTTCCTGATGATTTTTATCGAAAACTATTTTAAGGATTCTTTATATTGAAAAAGAGTAGGTAAAACTAGTATAAAAAGTATAATAAGTAAGTAGTAAAAATAGTAGTAGAAAAATGTATTAGAAAAGTAGTAAAAATAGTAGTGGATAAGTAGTAGAAATGATAATAAAATATATGGTGCAGAGACTTGGACATTGACCACCAATGATGGGAGGCTGCTAGGAGCTTTCGAGAGAAAGATATTCCGTAAGATATATGGCCCAATATGCGTGGACGACGTATATCGAATAAGATGGGACGATGAGGCGCTCCGGCTAGAAGGGTGTTTTATTCGAGCCACTGTGGAGGAATACGCAGAAGAGGACGTCCTAATCTCCGTTGGAAAGATCAAGGCACAGGGCGACCTGACTGCACTTGGCCTTATCAACTGACGCCAGCGCACGCATGGCAGAGGCGACTGGCGAAGATAGAGGCGATCAATACCAATCATCGGTTGTAGTGTCAGCTAAGCAAGTAAGTAGTAGGGTAACATCATGAAATCAATCCAAAAACAATAAAAAACCAAAAACATTCTCATCAAGTATTCAGAGAGAAATGTTTAACCTGAAAAAGAAATTCACCTGGTGACCTTAGAAAATCCCTCAATGCCTTAAAAAAAATAAATCACTTGATAGACGAATCCAAAACAAAAATAAAAAAACAGTGGTCGCGGCACAGGCAAAAAAATTTCCGTGAATATTTTGTCAAGCTGTAAAAAAACTATTTTATTTTTAAATGTTCAGTTTTTAATTTTACATTCTGTAAGAATCAAACAAAAGATAGCATGCAAAATTTACCGATTTTGCACTGTGGCAAGGCGCAGAATCGTCCTGGAAAATGGCGTTCATACTGCAGGCTAAATGGTCTTCAAGAGCTGGCACTAAGTTTCCTTTATGACTTGCCCATATTTTTCAGCATTCATAGTTCCTTCTAAAAAGTATAAAGGACCACGTAAATAGTAAGAAAAGCATCCCCAAATCATCTGGCTCTGTGGGAATTTCACTGTTTTTACAATATTACTTACTTTACTTTTAATGGTACAACAGCCCATGGAGGGCCTAGGCCGAGCTTTTCACATCCACTCATGTTGTGCGTGTTATATTTGTACATGAATAAAAGGGACCTACAGTTTATTGCCGAATCTGAACGGTAAAGTGAAAAGCTTTTCATAGGCAATATTTACTCTTGTAGGTTTGCCATTGCCTGCCAAGAGGTGGTGCCGTGTAGAATAATTATTTTTTCTACATTTTTATTTTGCCTGTGCCGAGATTCGAACCCCGGTCACTCTGCGTACCAGTCCAACGCATTACCACTACGCCATAGCGACCACGACCAATACAATATAGTTTTCTTTATAACGTTCGCCATTGGAACAGCGCACGTACGGCAAATTATCGGCGCATAGCAGGTTCAATTTGTTTTCATCAGACCAGATGACATTTCGCCACTGCTCCAGTGTCCAGTTTTTATGGCTTCTTGGCTTTTTTGCAGGACGCCTTCCATATAAATCAGCTTCTCGCACTCTCCTGCGTACAGTTTCAATACTAATATTTACGCAATGATAGGTTTCTAGCTCGGTCAGAATAGTTACTGCACTTTTAAATCGATCCTTTGTGCTAATATTTTTTATAAGGCTATCAATTCTGTTACTGGTTGCACGTTTGGGACCAGATCCTTTTTTCCTCTCCAGGGACTCCATAGTATTCTTTTTTTTTTAAACGGACAATTGTGGAATGTGAGCAACCCAATTTTGCAGAAATTTTCCGGTAGGAAAGCCCTTGGTCCACTAATGTAAGTACAGCGACTTTTTTGTCATGTGTCAGCTGCTTATATTTTGCACTCATTACTGCACTTATTTCACAAAAAACCTTTCTGCTTTAAAAAAATGCACTAGAAATACTAATTTCTGCTGTCAACACATTTGGAAAAATTTAAACCGGGAAATCCCCTTTCTCGTAGCAAGAAAACCTATGTAAATTAATCAAATTTTTATATATTAAAAAAGTGTTGCAAGTGGTGCGGTTTTCGTGACCGCCAGTGAATGTATCTTTCTAGAAAAATCCTTGTATTTCATTGGCCTTCATAATGGAAGCTAAGCACGTTATTGGTAAACCGATTTTTCTTACTGACACTTTTAATTACACAAGTAATTAGGTATTTGAAATGGTTGAGAACATTTTTTTGAGCAAAATGAATAGAATTCTGTTCGGAATTCGATTTAAGCTCCAAATGTTTAGTTTCTTATACTGGAAAGAAATTTGAATACGAAAATTCTGTTCATTTTTCATTTTTATTCAGGAGGATTAAAACTTAGCTTGACTGAGAATGTCCTATAATTTTAAAATCTTCGGAACAAGGTTTTTGAACCGAAATTCAAGTCAGTATTAGTTACGAGTAGTGTACTTAATTTGAATTGGCTGGGTTTGTCTCAAGTCAAAGAGTTAGCTGAAGAACAAGTAGTTGAACCTTACTTCGATTCATATACTTATAGTCTCTGTTTTCAATGAGCTTACATACATACGTAAAACTCACACAAGGAAAATCGATCCATGATGATAAGGACGTTCTCAAAACAAGTGAATGTTTTTAACAAACTCCATCTTCTCTTCCTTGAGAAGCGAAAGTATAATCTTCTTTCATAGACGTACATATGTATGTTCAAAAAGCCTTTTTTCAAATTTTTATTTTATTTTGCTATTTTTTTGCACATGTTGACCTTCAACATCAATTTGTCTCATACTCTGTAATGAAATCAAAAAACACAATACAACCAAAACAAAACAAAAATCGCCCTAAAAAATTCTTTATGCTATTTGCGAAATGGAAATTTTGTGTGCATGAAAACGAAATTTGTGAAATTCCAATTTATGCGAGTTTAACTCGGAATACGTACACAGTATGCAACCCCACAACAACACAAAGCAAAAACCATAAAACAACCTAACGAGAAGATGTATCTATTAGATACTGGCACTCGCACTCGCACTCGCACTAGCTCTCGTACTCGTACTTCTACTGGTACATTACAAATTAAACTCCAACGCGAAGCGAAACTTTCATAATGCTCTGCTGCTAAATACTATGTATTTACAATGCATATATTGTATGCATATAAGTATGTACAATGAGAACACGCAAATAGACACGCCGAACGAAGAACCGCCATATAAACAGACATTGAAAAAGAAGGAAGCAAAAAGCATAAAACCATAATCCTCTCTAGCTACTCGATGTTGCAGTAACTTGGCATGGCGCGGTGCGGCGCGCCATGACGCAGTGTTGCAGTGAAATTAAAAACCATTGCTGCAACTCATTCCAATCAGCAATGTCTGCAATTGCCAACACCATCCATAAAAAGAACCACAGGAAGAACGAACGAATGAACAGAGCAGAGAGCAATATATTGCGCATACATATGGATGTAGATTCAAACACACTCGCACACATACATACATACAAACGTTCATATACATGAACATATACATACTTACTAAAAATACATACACAGAAAGCGAACAAGCGAAATTCAAGTGCAAGTCCAAGGGCAATCTGGTGGCACAACTCGCACACTGCAACAACACTAACAACTAACTGCTGCAAATTGCAACCAACTTCAACAACAACTTCACTTTTGTACATGGTCGCACAGCAGGAATGTTGAATGTTGCCTGCAACAACAACTCCGGCTTCTTTGCTCTCCGCTGTCGCTGTCGATGTTGCTGCATTTGTCTGCACTCCTGCTGCACTCAACCGACAGAACAAGAATGTGCAGACTCAGACCCAGACCTTGAAAATATGTTCTGCTTTATGTACAACTTCAATTCTATATACTTGCAACTTGCTGTTGTTGCGGCTGCTGCAGAGAGCAACTTTGCACTTTTCTTTTCTTTTTCTTTTTTTTTTTTTTTGTTTATCTGCAATGTAGTACTTGTAGTATGTGCAGAATTTACTGCAAACGTTCAGTTGCCAGTTTTTACTTTTCCTGCTGCACGCGTTGTTGTGCAACAACAGCAACGAACAGCAGGAAAAAAGTGGAAGTATTAGGAATGCTGAAAGTTTTTATCATCATTTCGCCCACTTTTGCTGTTATTCCTGTTTTTTATAATTTTTTGTTTTTCTTTTTGTATCAGTTCTTCCTTACTTGTTTCTCTATCCTGGTTTTCTTCCTGCACATCGTTGCGCTTATGTAATGCGTTGAAAACGTGTTTCCGATATTTATTATGATAGTATTTTAGCATTTGGAACATTCAGCACTTATGATGGTTTTTTATGTAATCGTATCTCTTATAAGTAGGTAGTTATATTTATGTATATTTGTATGGTACTTGTTTACGGTGCGATTTATGAATTTGAAAATAATTATCACCTCAGAAAGTTGATGCAAATTTACAATGTTTTTATGGGCACTTCAATCTTCTCTGCAATCGATGGTTATGATTCTAAACGATTCCCATTTTAGATTATGGAAATGATTTGGGGTTTTACGTGATGCTTAGCAATTTTTGATAAAAGATACTTTGAACGGATTCAAAGATTTCAACTCCGACCAAATACAAATATTAAAAATAAAATAAAGCGTGATTTTTTAAGAGTTTGGTGTAAAAAAAAACACAGAAATTTTACAAAAGTGAATGAAATCTTTTTATTTAGATCGATAAATAAATTCCTGCCATTTACTTTTAAAAGAAAATTTCACTTAAATATTGCCCGCGGTTACGCTCAAATGGTCCATTCTGAATTTACAATTTTGGCAAATTTTTTCACACATTTCGGCCGTGATCTCACCAAAAACGATTTCAATGTTGGCTTCCAAAATTTGATAATAAATTTCAATAATTTCCAAACG
This sequence comes from Palloptera scutellata, assembly GCA_958295655.1. NCBI lineage: Eukaryota > Metazoa > Arthropoda > Insecta > Diptera > Pallopteridae > Palloptera > Palloptera scutellata. The sequence continues at coordinate 40,850,739 of OY282450.1, read as the reverse complement.
TTGTTCAGTCATAAGTCTACTCATTATGAAATGGCAAACCAAACTGAGCAGTTTTTACTTTTACACATGTCAAGAATCCCGCGTGAACTGTCAGAAATAAAAACGTCAAAATCCACGTAGCAAAAAACACCCTTTATAAATAAACTTCTCTATTTGGAAGCTTGTTTTATGATCTAAGCTTTGATTTTAATTCGAATTTGTTTGACTAACTAAGAAGCAATGGGATTCTTTATATTACCAATACATGATATAAAGGGTGTTTTTTTTTTGAAGTGTGGTTTTCAATCTGGCAATACTTTTTTCAGAGTTGGTCTTTTTGGCAGCTGTCATATTGAATAGACTTACTACGGAACAACGTCTGCAAATCGCGCAAATTTATTACCAAAACGAGATGGCCACCGATCCCAATTTTCACAAGAAAATTTTGTTCAGCGATGAAGCTGACTTTTGGTTGAATGGGTACGTTAATAAGCAAAATTGTCGCATTTGGAGTGATCATAATTCACAAGCCATTGTCGAGACGCCATTATATCCTCAAAAAGTCACTGTTTGGTGTGCTCTATGGGCAGAGGGAATCATTGGTCCATATTTCTTCAAAGATGAAGCCGGTCATAATGTTATAGAGCCATGATTAATGACTTTTTCGTGTCTGAATTGGAGGATGTTGATGTGGACGACCTTTGGTTCCAACAAGACGGCGGTACATGCCATACAGACAACGAAACAATCAATTTGTTGACGGAAACTTTTGGTGAGCGCATTATCTCGCGTCGTGGGCCTGTGGCGTGGCCTCCAAGATCGTGCTATTTAACACCGCTAAACTATTTTTTGTCGGGTTATGTGAAGTTGCTTGTCTACGCAGATAAGCCCGAAACGATTAACGCCTTGGAAGAGAATATTCGGCGCGTTATTATTAACATACCAATAACCTCCAATTGCTGCAAAAAGTGGTCGAAAGTTGGGCCTCTCGGCTGGGATTTATTCGAACCAGCCGCGGCGGTCACTTGCCTGAAATCGTTTTTAAGACATAATGGCAAATACTTAATTTTATAATAAAGCTAAATTCTAGGCCATAACATTAAATTATATGTGTTTTATTTCTTCTTGAAAATTACTTACTTTACTTTTAATGGCACATCAGTCCATGGAGGGCCTAGGCCTAGACCTAGGCTTTTCGCATCCACTCATGTTGTGCGTGTTATATTTGTACATGAATGGAGGGGACCTACAGTTTAATGCCGAATCCGAACGGCGAAGTGAAAAGCTTTTCATAGCAATTTTTACTCTTGTAGGTTTGCCATTGCCTGCTGTGTTTTGATATTTTTACAATGAATCAAAATATCGAACAAAGAATTTGTCTGAAATTTTTTTATTGCAAATGGAATTATGTGTGCCGATTCGCTAAAAATGTTATAGAAGGCTTACAGTGCATATGAGGGATACAATGCATTCAGATGCGGTCGAGATGTGTTGGAAAGAGTGCCTCGCTCTGGTTAGCCATCAACGTCTTCAACTGAAGTTAACATCAATAAAGTGAAGGAAATGGTGACGGAAAATCGTCATTTAAGTTTGAGAGAGATAGCCGCTGAAGTTTCTGTGTCTCACGAATCAATTCATACCATTGTACACGATTTTTTGGGCACGATACGCGTTGCCGCTCGACTTATTCCGAAAGACCTGAATTTTCCTCTAAATTGCGAACGAATTTCTGGCCAAAAACTACAAATATCATCTCACAACCACCGTATTCAGCTGATATGGCTCCGGCTGACTTTTTTCTCTTTCCAAAACTCAAGTTGCCACACCTGTTTTCAGTCGATAGTAGAAGTTGATTCCGGAAAATATACCCAACAATAAATGGTTGTCCTGCTGAACTTGATGACAAATGCGAAATTGCTTGCGGCTTCCATAAGGTAACGAAGAAGACTGACTTACAGTTTTGGAAGGCAGTTGAAGAAAACCTCATCTCTGCCCTTTTCAAATTTAAAAATCAAACAGTTGCGTTTGTTTGTTTGTTTAAATAATACCATTCAGTGAAAGTATTTAAAATTTTAGTAATACTCAGTTACAATATCAAATTATGAGTAGCTTTTATGGAATATTGAAAGAATTATCACTAAGATCACTGATGAAGAACTGAGGCGAGTTCCGAAGCAATCGTCTGATCTGCCTCTGATACATTCCTCTTGATCTTTCGTGCAAAAATCATTAACGACTTATGTAAGATAAGATTTGTCTTCGTGGACGCAATTTGAAGTTTTGCCAAATGTTTGGCGGGGGTTTCGTCGACGACCACAAGACAGAAACGAACTACGAAATTTCGTTGACGAACTAAAGACAGAGATCTCATTGCTTGTCAATGTTTTTCACTTTGCCAATATTGTACAGGGTGCGCCATCTTTTATGTCGGTATGTGAATATTGAATTACTTAAAAAATAACCAATTTCCACATATAACTTGGTCCTTTACAATTTATTTGGACTAGTTTTCGAATACAACATCAACTTTTTAATATTTGTTGATTTTGATTTGCGTGAAGAAAAATTTGCTCAGTGTGTATCAAATTTAGTTGAAAACTATAAAGATGACATAAATCAATTAGTATTCAATGAGGTTGAGTAGTTCCTTCATTTTGTAAAATTGGAAAAAATATTAACACTGCCTGAAATGTATGTATGAGTCAATTCTGGAAGGTTAAACATCAACATTTCCAAACGTTGAAATAATCCTAAAAACGTTTTTAACAATCCCAATTGCAAATGCGTCTGGTGAGAGACCATTTAGCATTCTTAAGTGCGTCAAAAACTACCTAAGAACGTCTTACTTACTTAGGTCGAGCCTAGGTCGAGCTTTTCGCATCCACTCATGTTGTGCGTGTTATATTTGTACATGAATGGAAGGGACCTACAGTTCAATGCCGAATCCGAACGGCGAAGTGAAAAGTTTTTCATAGCAATTTTTACTCTTGTAGGTTTGCCATTGCCTGCCAAGAGGTGGTGCCGTGTAGAAAAATTATTTTTTCTACTTTTTGATTTTGCCTGTGCCGAGATTCGAACCCCGGACACTCTGCGTAGCAGTCCAACGCACTACCACTACGCCACAGCGACCACAGAACGTCACTTGGCCAAATAAAAAAAACTTAACCATCATGGCCATTGAAAGCGACTTAGTAAAAAAAATCAACTATGACTCCTTAATTCATAGTTTTGCAAGAAATAAATAACGAAAACAAAATAATATAAATGGTCTATAATTTCTAACAAAATATTTTTCCATCAAAAATGTTGTTTCTTTCGTCAAAATTTAGAAAATTGAGCCACAAGTACAAAAAGAAAACTTAAGGGGGCCACAAAAACTGATTTTCGCCTGGGGCCTCAATATGTTAAAATCCGCCTCTGCTCGTACACATACCTTTAAGGTGTAATTATAGAAACTTAACGTAACAAAACAGCGCATAACAAAACTTAGCGCTGATTATAGAAACATAGCATAAAATAAAAAAGTACGGAAGAAAATTTGCTTTTGGATCTACATTATTTAAATCTATGTAGAATAAATATATTTAGCAAATAAAATAAACATTTAATATCAAAAACCTTACATTTCGCCTCGATAAAAAAAAACACAAATAAAGAGAAAGCAATTAATTGATTTTATGAAAGGTCACTTGAGATCAAAATTCATTAGACTTACGGTAACTTTTGTTAAGTTTCTATAATCAGAAATATACAAAATGTATGAGAGAGTATTCTATGTGACAGTTTTCTATTCGTCTCTAAGTTACGTTAACTTTCTATAAATAGGCCTTAAGAAGGCATATTTTTAATTTACAAGAAGAAAAAATTTGAGAGAGATATTCATTCATCATGACAATAGCACTGACATTGCTGGAGGTGATCATAACCATAAGCATTTCTCTTTTTTATTATATGGGTTTAACTCATTCTTGCGCACCACATATCATTTTATTCGGCACTGACAATTTGAAACATTTCTTTATAATTTTTTGACACACAATTCTTCTCCTTTCTTGGTTAATAGTTTACAGTAGGGATGATATAGAAATCGGTGATGTTAAGCAACATGCTGGCTATACATAACTGCTATAGCTAAACGCGTTATCTCTTCAGCTTTTGTTGATGTTTCCCATATCATTATCGCTGCTAGTTTTACATAACTAGTTAGGAGCGAGTGGCGAATAAAATGCAGCTTATATTACGTTCATGTTATTATTCATGCACAAATACACCACCAATAACATGAATGGATGCGAAAAGCTCGACATATGTCCTCCATGTACTGCTTTCATTAAAAAGAAGAAGAAGAATATTACGTTAACGATCAGCAGACTAAAATGCAGGAAGATATTAAAATACAAATTTCCATCAAGGAGATTTGTTGGTAAAAACGATAAGAAACATTCACAGCTATAAAAATTCCAACTCTTAAATCTAATGGTAGAATGTCAAATGAAGTATAAAGGAGAAAGAAGGAGTTGCCTCAGTGTTGAACAAAAAATTCAGTGATACTGTCTCAACTAAAATTATTAGTCTGAGCTACAAATGTCTGTATTGGAGCAGTTGTAGGTAGTCGGCTTTCTCCATTGCTATCATTCGGAATTAGTTTTTAGAAGCACCAAAGAAGTAGGTGTTCTACAGAATTGGTAATGTTCTCAAAATGTAATTATTCCGATATTTTTATACAATAATAAGTACTCGCATATGCCAACATTTATGATAGTCCTTCTACTTTCAATTGAGAGCATTCTCATTGCGCAAACGCAGTGGCAACATTCACATACATGTATACACAGAGATACAATAAGTAAAACATAAACGTATCATGGTCAATGCCAAAGTGCAGATACATAACAAAATCCAAATGTTGCTGCTCCACAGCGCAACAACGCTCCATGCCGCAAGGCACACACATACTACACAATGCGAGAAGAAGTATCTCATACCCAATGCAGCCCACTTTATGTTGCCAGTTTCTACTATGCTTCAAATTCGTTGTTGCTACAATATACCACTATCATCCATAGCTCGCTTTGGCTGGACTCTGGGTTGACGTGGCATGTTTTCTGTTTCTTTTTTTTTGTTTTGTTTTTTGTTTTTACATTGCAGCAGCAATACTTTCCATGTTCTTGATCGTGAATTTCTATGCTACTGGGCCTTGAAACCTTGAAAATTGTTATACATACAATCAGCAGCAGTCTGGCTGGGGCAGGGAGATAGGCAGGCAGTCAGTCAGGCAGCAGTGGAGTAGTAGCAACATACACAGCATTTTGCCGCATTATACATAAACGAACGTACGAAGTAGCAGCCAAGTAAAAGGGAAATTATATTGCTCCCTCGTTGTCGCTGTTGTTGGCTGCTGACTGTTGCTGGCTGCCTGCAAAGTGGAGTTTTAATGATTTGTTTTTGTGTGTTTGTGTGTGTGCATGTGTGTGGATACATGTACACATACATATATAAATAAAAAACTTCGCTGTGCTGTCGTTTTTCTTCAGTACAGAGTTCTTGATGTTTTTTATTGCTGCAGCCACGTTGGTTTCCTTTTCGGCTTTCTAACTATGATTGTGAAGTAGGTAGGTATTAGTGATGGTGGTGGTGGTGGTGAAGTTGTTTGGCTTCTGTGTGCTGCTTGCTACTTACTTAAAGCATTTGCTGGCATGACATTAGTGGGTTGGGGATCTGCACTTCGGAGTCGCTTTGCTTGCCACATAATCACAATCAGGTTGGGAAGAAGAAAGGTGCTCATTCTCATGTTCGTAGTTGTTATAAGTATTGCCAGTTGTTTTTGTTTTTGTTTTTGTTGCTGCTGCTGCTATTGCTACTGCTGCTGGTGCTATTTCTTATGGTCTTATGTTGCTAATGGCTTTGATTTTATTATTCCATTCTATTTAGTATGTATGTAAGTTGTATGCGTCTAGGCCTTGTTGGCTTTTCATTTTCTTTCACTTTTTTCCGCAAATTTCTATTTTGTTTTTATGCTTTTCCTGTTTTGGTACTTTTCTTTTTTGTTTTTAGTTTTATTTTTCCACGGCGTAATTTGTTTTCATATTTTTGTTTTTTTTTGTTTGTGTGCCTCACCTAATGCGTAGTTACCTCATGCTAAGTTTAGGTTGAATTTATTTACTGCGCAGCATAGAAAATGTGAAAACGTTTTTCAAAAATGTCAAAGTATGTAAGTAGTTGCGTATTAGAATTGCATTGCTTGTAAATTACAAATTAAGTAAGTTTTGAAAGGGTCGAAACCGAGCCGCTTTTCTTGAATTTCAACCTTTACCATATTTAGTGTAGAATACTCTAAATTCAAGTAGTTCTTATAGGATATACATATTCTTTCTTCTTTACTTTCAATGGCACAACAGCACATGGAGGACCTAGGCCGAGGTTTTCGCATCCATTCATGTTGTGCGTGTTGTATTTGTGTTCTTTATCGGTGTCCTGTGATTGCATTCCCTCTCTTATTCGCCCTCCTTCTTTCTCTCACCTATCAATCTTCCTTCCAATCAACACAATGCCCTGCATTCATAAGGGTGCACCGTGTGTGTTGAATGTAACAATAAAAAAAAATGAATGGAATGGACCTACAGTTTTATGCCGAATCCGAACGGCGAATTGAAAAGCTTTTTCTTAGACAATTTTTGCCCTTTTAGGTTTGCCATTGCTTGACAAGAGTTGGTGCTGTGTAGAAAAATTGTTATTCCTACTTTTTGGTTTTGCCAATTCCGAGATTTGAACCCGGACCAACGCACTGTGGCAAAATGGCTTAATTTCTCGATTAGAAGTTACTCAGATACTTGAAGGTTGAGTATTAAAAACCAACTCATTGTTATGATCTCCACCAGTTGTTTCGTCATTTTATTCATTACTCATTCGTGTTTAGCAAACATATACATTTCGTGCACTGTACTAAAGGCGTTGCCATTATAAAATTTTTGTTAATACGAGTATTGTGCAGAGTTTTATGGTACATAAAATGTTTGCAGAAATTTGGGTGTTGCTATGTACTATGTATTTCATTGTATATAAATAAGTTTGATATATACGCCACTTTTAAAAACATACATACATAGAAGGAAAAAGAGGAGTATTAAAAAAACATAGTACATAAGCCAGTGTTGTAGTTGTTGTTGTTGTTGTTGTTGATATATACATACATAGATATATAATGCTTATGATATTAAGTATGTATACAATTGAAATTGAAATTCGCATATTATTTGCACAAGTGAAAACGAAAGTGAAAGAGAGTGAGAAATTTCTTCTTTTTGTCTATATGTTTGTACTTTTCCAAAAAAGATCGAAAAAAAATCCGATGTACATGCTACATACATACATACATACATTATATATGTGTTTCTATGTAGGTATGTACATATATACATTTAGAAGGAACTACTTACATAGATAACTAGTTGAGGAAGTCTAAAAAAAATAGTACAGTTTACTACAGAAATTTCTAATTTATTCCATAAAATTTATTTAGACTTTTTGCGCATAATTTCGCATCATTTTCAGCGTACCTCGTTCGATTCCAGCGGTTAAACTCAATAATTTGTATGCTGATGTTGCTCATCATCTGCATTTGTGTTGTAATTTGCCACAAAAGTGCATCCGTTAATTTTACGGGAATGAATTATATTATACATATTAATACCCTCAATGTGAGAGACAACACTGTTATTATAATTATCATATTATTTTGTGTTTTTATTTTCGCTCTTCGCTTTATTTTTTTTTTTTGGTTTTTTTTTTTTTTTTGTTACCACACTCACTCGACTGTGCAACAAACTTGCTGTTAAAAAAAAGATTTCAATAAAAGAAAAAATTATAACAATCAAAAAAACTCGGCCCTTTTGTTTGCGCAAAATTTCACATCGCATGCGAAAATGCAATCCTGAATGCATTATTTGTCAACCGTTACATCCGCCGCTGTTGCTCTTGCTGACCGCGCGTAGCCACTAGCCAGCCCGCCAGCCCGTGTTGCTGCTGCTGCTGCACATGTATTGAATTGATCAATAATTAACCTCCTCCCTCTGAAGTATGGTAAGTATGCTTGTATGAAGTTACTTTTTCCTTTTCTGTGTATTTTGTTTGTTTTTTTGTTTTGTTTAATATTTGCTTGCGGTAAATAAATTACGTAATTAGACCATGACTGATGAGTATGAAAAGAAAGGTTTGTGTTGATTTTAATATTGGGAAGTTTGGTCTACTGAAAAAAACAAAAAATAATCATGAGAGCATAATAAATTGGCATGCAACACTGAACAAACACTGCCAAATTGTAGTTTGCCAAAAAGTAATCCTGAGAAAATATAAAACGGAAATGCAACACTGCACAAACTGTGAGAAATTAAATCTTGTAAGAAATGCTTGAGGAATTATCTCCGATCGCAGATTTAATATTTAGAAATCATATTTAATAAATTTAGGATCATATTTAATGTAGTAATTTTGATGTATAGGCAAATGTCGGATTAGCTGTGAGAGATCAGAGTCTTGTCTGACATATAATTCCCGTTAGGCTGTAGTTATATTCAAAGTTTACTCGGCGAACACCATGCAATTGTAGTTGCCCGAACCCGAAAAAAAGAGCTTTTACTGACTCTCACACCGAACACGATATGCTGGGTGAAATGTACCCCGAGCACGCCTAGTATTCAGGGTGTCAATGAGTTATTCTACAAAAAAAGAACAAAAATGTATGTAAAATTGAAGGAAAACATGCATCATTATTTTAATATGCAGAAAAGCGAAGTTGCGATTTTTTTAGTTTATAAAATTGAATATTAAATATATTATTCATAAAACTATTGAAGAATCGTTTAAAGTTTTTTGGTATACCATTTAATGTTGCCCTTGCGAACAAAAAATAGTATTAAAAAAAAACTGAATTTCAACAAAAAGCAACTCTGTAACGAACACCAATGTAACCACTACACCCAGCACGAGAGTAAAATTTGATGTGTTCGTCGAACAGCGAACACCAGTATAACCAGCAGCTTAGATGGCTGCTGGAATTGGATGTTTTTAGGCTTCAAAATCTTGAAGCTGATAGCAAATAATCTTGTAGCAGTAGTCTTGTAACAACAGTGTTGATGTTTTTGAAAGTAACAACAATACGTAAGTTTAATGAAAATTGTACCCTTTTGAGAGCATAATAAAACTTGAATTTATGTAATCAACATCCAAATCAATTTGTCGCAAAAAGTGAACTTATTGTGCTCATGTGATATGTGACACAGAATCCGATATGGAATTAATTGGAATAATAATAATAAAATATTAATATGGAATTTATAGTTCTTCTTCTGTCTTGATATACATATTTGTACATGAATGGAAGGGACTTACAGTATGCCGAATCCGAATGGCGAAGTGAAAAGCTTTTCATTGTAGGTTTGCCATTACCTGCCAAGAGGTGGTGCCGTGTAGATTGTGCCGGGATTTGAACCTCGGACACTCTGCATAGCAAGCCAGTGGCGACCACAAAATTTTTGCCCATAACTCTAGTAATGTTACTAGATGGAATATTTATTAAGGTCACTGAAAAGCAAGAGTATATATGTAAGAAGATGTTTTTTTGATCAAAAATAGCGGAGTACTACTCCACTATGCCACAGCGACCACGCTGGAAATTACATATACTATTTTATTTATAGGTAAATCAAATACTCTTTTAAGCATGGTGATTTAAAACAAGAACAGATTGAAAAATGAGAAGATAACTTTTTACTTAATACAAAATAGAAGATTTCACATAGTTTCTTCTTCTACTTTAACTAGTTTCGTCTATGCACTAATGGTTTAAGAAGCCTTACGGGGAAAAGTAGCTTCTATTTCCTCCTGAAAATGGACATGATTTTACTTTATGATGATTTCAAAATATTTTGTTTTTGTGTCCAGCGGTAAGCAGTCTAAATTGGATTGTTTCGATAAAACCTTTTATGAGACTTCTCTTGCATCGTAATCGTTTTTTCTCTATAATTAAATAAAAGCTGACAATGATTGGCAGAGCACAAAATCAGTTTCGCGACAAATTTAATTATTTTCGAATAAAAGTATTTCCATTCACAAACTAGTGAGTCTTCTTCTTTAGCCGTTATAGGGTGTCTATTAATGTATTTTGTGCAAGTTGAAAAGAGCTAGTGATTTATAAAGCATCTGAACGGCGAAGTCAAAAGAGTTTTTAAAACAGTTTTTGTTATTGAGGGTTTTCTATTTTCGGTTAGAAAACGGCGCCATCTGGAGAAGCTTTCCTGAATATATAATATAATATATATAAAATAAAATTTTCTTCAGAGCAGTGGAAGGAAAATAAGTGCTAATTAGCAATATTATGATTATTTATAGAATATGTTTTATGTTAATATTCTTGTTCTCCTTTTATAGTGTGTGCAAAAGTCATTTATTTACTGTAACTATATTTTTGCCATCACTGTAATGCATCAAGAGAGATCACTCAATTTAATTTACTTTATTTAATGGTAATGTCCCTTTATCGATTAGGTTGTGGTTATGCTAGTGTTCGCTGTTCAGCGAACACATCATATCTTTCCCTCGGGCTCGGTGTGGTGGTTACATTCGAGTTCGTTACAGAGTTGCTTTTGGTCAGAATTCAGTTTTTTTTAATACTATTTTTTGTTTGCAACGGCAACACTAAATGTATACCAAAAAAAATTTAAACAATTTTATCAATATGGAGAGTGAAATTAATAATTTAATTGAAAAATTATGCATATAATATGATTTTTCTTCAATAGTTTTATGAATAATATATTTAACTAGCGGGCCCTATGCACGTTTCACTGTGCATAATTAAAAAAGTAATTCAAAGCAGTTTAAATTTAAAGTTTATATTTATTGTAAAACTCTACGGTAAACCACATTTTTAGTTTTCTTATTATCTTGGCAATAAATGAATAACACTGATGATTTGCCTACACGTGAACAGGCTACGTATAATTGTCCTTGAGAAAATACTGGATACTTATTCTAAGTTGATACCAAAAATTTCCAAAGATTTACCTTGCGGTTTATTAATGGTATTGGTGAATGCAACTCGCACTGGACAATGGATTTGAAAAGCAAATCGGTTGGAATCATCGGAATTCGTGGTATTAACACGTCTTCACCTTTGAATTTTCCAATCAAAATAGTTGCTATAATAAAATTGCCCATTAGTCAAGCAAGCCTCGTACCATTGCAAAGTTTAGGTAGATTCAAATTACGAAGCATAATAATAGTCGCACCGACTTTCAACTGAAAGTTATGCGACTGTAATCCTTGTAAATCCAAAGAATTCAATAATTCTGTAGGATAGTTAACCGCATGTTCTTCATTGGTAGCAGTATCAATAGACTTATACGAAAGCAAAACACCAGGTATTTTGGGTTGTACTACTGTGAGCAAAAGTTAGTAACATTTTGTTCATAATTTCAAATTTTTTTATTAATTTTTCCAAATCTATTTCGTCCCCTTCAAAGTAATCCCCCCCGTCCCCAATACACTTGTGCCAACGTTTTTTCCAATTCTCGAAACAGTTGTTAAAGTCAATTTCCGGAATAGCCTTCAATGCGCTTAGCGATTCATGTTTAATGTCTTCAATTAACTCAAAACGGTGTCCACGAAGCGGTTTTTTGAGTTTAGAAAATAGCCAAAAGTCACGTATCACACGGTGCTAAGTCAGGCGAATAGGGTGGTAGGGTGGTTGCGGAACGATATCTGTCGAATTTTTGGCAAAATGGTCTCGTAAAACCAATGCAGTGATTTTGGAGCCAATCGTGCATTCACTCTTCTTAGGCCCAAATGATGTTTTAAAATGGTTTTCACTGATCCTTGCGATATTCCAACGATGCCAGTAACGTCTCTGACTGTTAATCGTCGATTCTCGAGCACCAATTCCTTGATTTTATTGACGTGTTGATCATCAGTTGATGTTGATGGCCGTCCTGGACGTGGTTCGTCGTCAACGTGTTCTCGACCATCTTTGAACAATTTGTACCAATCAAAAACACTTGCTCGCGACACACAATTATCACCGAAGGCCTTTTGCAACATTCTGAACGTTTCGGCACCAGAAATTTGATTCCGCACACAAAATTGAATGGAACTTCTTTGTTGAATAATTTCACTCATTGTGAAAATCGCCGAATGCACTTTTTGCACTTCAGAAAGACAAGCGTATACTAAACACTAATGATTATTTTGATGTGACATTTGGCACAGATGTCACCGACAGTCATACCAACCTTAAAAAAATAATATTTTGATGAATGGGTTTCCGCGCGAAATTTAAATTAAAAAGTCTTACTACTTTTTGCCCACAGTAGTATAGCGAAATTTAATTCATTGACATCTTTATTCTTGGCTGCCAAAGTGGCTCTTTCGCTTAACCAATTATGATTTTTGTAGTGCTGTGCTATGTTGGGAAATACACTGTCAATCAATTCTTCTTTCGATGGTGTAATTCTACAGTCTCATCAACTGGCATTGCACCATTTCCAATTGTCATCAATTGCTTTGAAAATACAACGGCTGATGCATCATTTTGTAATTGAACACGAACATTTGTTGAAAGAAAATATATTTTTACATGTCTCCACAAATACGATGATTTCAAGCAAGCATGCAAGGGGTTGATCTTGGTATAATTGGCTAAGTTTGTCGGAAATCGCCTGACAGAAAAATTAATCCTCCACCAAACAAATTGGAATTTTCCCGAATATCTCTCATTGTCCGTTCCAAGGCTTCAACTGATTTTTCGTGAGCCATGGTGGCCTCATCCCAAACAATAAGTGCAACACGTTGCAAAACTTTAGCCATTCCAGATGTCTTCGATATATTGCATGATTTGCATATTCAAAGGCAACTTGGGTGCGGAATGTGTTGTACAGCCACCTTCCAACAAAGTTGCTGAGATGCCAGAGGAAGCAAGTTTTTCCTGTACCACCAGGAGTATCCAAAAAATGAAATCCACCACTTCCATCGTTAACAGCACGCATAATTGTTTCATATACTCTTTTTTGCTGAACATTTATTTTCGGTATTCAAGGTATTCGAATCATATTAGTTTTCACGTTCTAACGAACATTGATCAATAACAGTCGTAGATAAAAGCATTCACCATTATTAGGATGAACAGTATAAATTCGTCCTAAAGAATCAGTTGAAAACAGATTTACATGGCGATCAACTCGATTCCCAGGCTTACGTTGTGAGACAAAAAAATTGCTTCGGGTCTAAAAAATCATCTAAAAAATCCAGGTACGCGTCGAATCCCACAATTCGCCACCC